>JAKTTW010000100.1:0-38997 GCA_030560525.1 Diutina catenulata
GGGACCGCTCGGGGGTGGGTGTGGGTGGAGGACGCATGCCGCACCCACTTTTTTGCCGCGTGGTGCGTGTCCTGCCTCTGGTCGGTATTCGTCGTATTTCTTCTTCTCGTGCGAGACGCTGCCTCTCTGCGGATATTATGAAAAGTCCCGATTGGGAAACTGCAGCGCCATTGCCAGGCCACAGGGGCTCTGGTGGTGGGGTGTTGCGGTGGGCTCATGTGGCGGGTCTCTGGTGGGGTGTAGCGGGCTGGCGGGGTGGTGGCGGCCATCGGCCCATTCGCGGGGTGAATGCCCACGGCGGCGTGTTAGGGTAGGATTAACCGGGGTGGGCACAAAGCCGCGCTCCCGTCGCTGCACCGCTGGTAGCATTGAAAACGGTGGGCCCTGGTGGTGGTGGACCACCCCCCCGCGGCCACCGCTCAGCCGTGCCCCCCACCTGTGCGTGCTGTGGGCCCCATGCTGTGCGTTTGACGTTCTGCAGGTGCTCTGTCCACCCCGTACCACCGCCACCACGCCCCGGGCGGTGGTGGCAAAATGGGCCAAGGCCGGTGGTGGCCCGCGGGGGCCTCGGGTGTTTTCTCGCGGCCGTTGCTCGTGGAGCCCGCCTACAACATTTGCCGACAGCTCGCCCTAGCCCAAGAAAATAACCGTTGGACAGCACCAGAACAATATAGCCGAGCCCACGACAAAAACCACCGGGGCCGTCGCTGTCGTCGCTGTCGGCGGGTGCACCACTTGACAGTGTCTGTCCCTGGGCCGAGCAGACACGGTTGGCCGGGCAATCCCTGTATCGCGGCGTGCCTGGGGTGCGTTGGGCCATCGCTGCCACTAGCTCAGGGGCACGGCGTCCGGCTTGGCTGTGCCTGACGGCGCCTACCCCGTGTCTGAACGCTAATGGATCAGGTGCTCGGGGTTGCGTCGGATCTATCCCTGGGGGCGTTTGTCAATTTATACTATGTAAGCTGGAGCGGCTGCAAAGACCGCGGGCTAGACACACCATTGGTGGCATACCCCCGACGTCGACGCAGCGCTCGCCACCGGGGATGCAACTCAGACACGCTATCGCCAACCACCCCTGAACCGTGTACCGCGAGCCGAGGCCCGTCGATTGGCCCATGGCCCCAACATTTAATAATTGCCGTGGCGTCGCTCCCGGGCCTTTGGTCCACAGCGGATCCGCGTCCAGCGGTTGCCATTGGTGGCCACGACAATAAAAAATATTACAATACCCTCCTTGTCCATCGGGTAACCGAGGGGATGGCCAGTTGCAATATTTTTTTGCCCCGCCCTTGTATACAAATAACTGGAGGCTCGGAAACTCCAGGTTCACCGCTGGACACTCACACGCTGGTACAAAAATCAAAAGTTGCAACTCCCGCCAGCGAATTTGGGCAATGAAGATGGGACTGCCGCTGAATCCGCGTGCCCCGCTGCCTTGTGTCGTGCGGGTGCTGAATCTCCCTCAGGTTGAGTTTGCCCAGATCCGTGAGTTGGTGACCCTGGTGGTTGAAACCAACATTGGTGCTGTCCAGCTCGAGTTTGCCGCTGACGGCGACGACGTGCTTGTCACGCTTGCGTGGGACGTTGCATTTCGGCTTGTCGATCTCTTGAATGGCTATCTTTGGTATAATCAGACCCTCGAGGCGCGGTTGGTGGCTGGCCACTACCCGCCCCCGTTCCGGTGGGTGGAGCCGTGGTTCTACTCGCTGCCGGTGTTGCCCAAGGACGAGGAGCCCGTGTCGGCGGCGCTGACGCCCGGCACAGGCTACCAGCGTCCCGCGTACATTGTCGTGCGCAACGAGGACACCAAGGAAATGATCAAGGTGAACCCGTGCCGCGTGTATGTGGGCAACGTGCCGTTTACGCTGCTGTGGCAACAGCTCCGCAACTACTTGGTGGCGGAGCTGGAGCGCGAGCCTGGTTTTGCTGTACAAATCACCCGGGTGGAGATCCCCATGAACACGCTGCGGCTGCGGTCGTTTGGCTACGACGATGACGTGGATTCCCACCCCATGCCTCGGCTGCGAGGGTTTGCCATTGTCACCACCGCCAACCAGGAGCTGGCGGAACGCCTTATCGCTCGGTTTGACCAGGCTGAGTTTGACGGGCGCATTCTCACGGTACGCTTTGACCGCTTTCCCGACATTTGCCATCCCGTGGTGCAGCAAATCAAGCCCAAGCACTATGACTACCCCCCAGTGTACTACCCGGGGTTCCCCATGTACTTTCACCAGGTGGTTCCCAGCCAACAACACTATGGCTGGTATCACATCCCCACGGTGCCCGCGCCCACCGACAAACGCCGCCTGGGTTCTGACGGACCCGAGGTTTCTAGGGTGCGCCAGTTTGGCGATCTGGTTATTTAGCACGGGCCGCACGGCCTGATTCCGGATGCGGATGGACACACGTCCGTCTGGTCCTCATGGTGTAAATAATGCACAACATCAAAACCCACTAAAACACGATTGGTATCCTCAGCATGGCTAGCAACCACTGGTAACCCTCCCCTACACCTGGAACACATTCCTCGACCTGTTTCAAGATTTATGCACGTTGTTAAAAACCCCTGTCAAAATAAGAACGCGGGAAAGACCCACGAAACCGCAAGCTAAGACCCGAGAAAAATAGTAGACAGCTTGGGATAATTTCTTTAGACACTCCAACCTTCTCCCGGACAGTCTCCGTCGATTTCTCCCAATAATGATAATTGCAAAAACCAGATGCACGGCAACAACTTCAAAAAAAAAAACTACGACAGCAAACTCCTAACACGCTAGCCTCGAGACACTTTTGCGAACACTCAGCCCGTGTTCACGACATTCCCCCAATCGTCCCACATTGTTTCTGGAGAATTATTTGACAATCGCAAACGCTGCAGGGGCCCGCGCCCCGTCGCAAGTTTAACCGAGAATCCACGAATTCCAGACTGGACGTCGCCCGCAAAAATTATTTCATGCGGCTACGGGCGTCTCTGGCAATCACCCGGGCCTCCTCGATTTCATGGGCCGACCCCCGAGCGATATCCTTGGCCAACTCGTAGGCTTCGTCGAAGCGGCGGTTGGTGAGCGCGTGGCGCGCCAACCAAATACGCGCCCGTGTCGGTTCGTCCCCTTCCGACCAGTATTCTTGCTCAAAGCAGAGCTTCATGTATCGGTGGGTATTCTTGGCGTCGCCAAGCCGGTCGCTTAGCTGGGCTAACCGGAAAAGGAGACTCGGCTCAAGCATGGCCGGCGTGGCACCCACCCCCTCAGGATCCCCCTCGGTTGCACGGTGCTTATACAAGTCGATAGCGATAACCTTTTCGAACGCCTTGACGGCGTCGGGCAATTTATCCAGCTTCTCGAAGCAATTGCCAAGGGCTATCCACATCCGTCGGTCAAGAGGCTGCAAATTTGTTGCTCTTTGGTAGTAATAGAGGGCATACAAGTTCATATCCAACACCTCGTAGGCCTGACCAAGCCCGTACCACGCTCGGTAATCGCGTGGGTTGGTGTCTACTGCTCGCCTGTACGACTCAATCGCCGCATGGCTATTTTTCACCTCAACGAACTCGTGGCCCATAAGCGTCCACGCTGAAATACAGTTTTTGTTGAGCGCTAACGCCCGCTGGAAGTACATGATGGCCTTCTCATGCTCGCCCTTCATCAGGTGGTAGTTTGCCACCACGCAACACGTTTCAGGACGGAACTTGTCGATCTGCAGCACGTACTGGGCCAAGTACAGCAACTTACTACGGTTTTCCATGACAAAAAGCATATTCAGGTAGGTGTCAATTTCGTCTAGGCGGAGGGGGTCCGCCAAAAGCACCTCATCGTAGATCTGCTCTGCCTTCACGTAGTCCGTAGCGTTGTACGCCACCAAGAACTGCTGGACCTTGATGAATTGGAACCGGGGAAATTTGGTCACTAACGACGCCAAGCTCTCCAACAACGGCGGGCTGCTCTGGAAGAACTGCTGCAACAACACACACTCAAACACCTGGGCCATCACGTGGCCCGCAAGCGGACCCTGTTTGAGCTTCTGGAGAAAAGTGGTGGCCTCATCAAACCCTGTGAACGTGTTGGCAAGCTCGGCCCACGCCAGCCAATTGTACGGAAACAACGACACCAGCTGGTAGAGAGCCCCTCTGGCAATCGTGTACTTCTTCTTTTTGAGGAAGATCGCCCCGTAGAGGTAGAGTAAGAACGGATCCTGGGGATGGGCATCGATCTGCTCCAATATTTTGGCCAATTGCGACGGCAGCAGGTCGCTCAGCGGGTCGTCTTCGTCCTCCTCAGGCACGGCAAGCGTCATAGAACCGTCCCCTTCCTCGGTAGCGCGCTTGTCGAGCGAGAGCATCTGGGAATAGACCCGCAAAAACACACAGCAGGGCAGCAGGAGCCCAGCGAGGGTCACAGCCGCGCGGTCAAACTCCTTACAGCTAAAGTACAGCTTGGCCAACATATACAGCGGCATCTCAGACCCCTGGGGCTCGTACAGCGACGGCATCAGCGACAATTTGGCGAAATCCACCGCATCCACCACCGGTTTTGCAAGCCCGTTGAGAGCCTCGGTGGCCCACTTGGCCGCATAGTGCAAATGGAGGTTCAGCAACACAATCAGCGCCCGGAAGAGCTCCTCGGCGACGGCCACGGCCAGCTCCAGATCAGCCATGTTTACGTTACGCGTGCGTGCGGCGGAACTTATGGAGGTGGAAGAAGGGAAGCATTGGGCGAGACGGGTGAAAAGCTGGGCTGTAAGGAAAAGTTGGATGGAGAGAATGGAACCGAGGTAGTTTTTACGTGTTCTTTTACGGGTATTTTTACGCGGTTTTGGCCAGGTTTCTCGTCGCTTGTCTCAACACAAATACCTTTGATCGCGTTTCGTACAGTACGCATCGAGAGCCTCCACCACCAGTCCCACCGTGCCCTGACGCAACCAATGGACGACCTAAAACAAAAGCTCTTGGCCACCGTGGCCACCATAGACGGTGCCTACGACATGCTTGACGGCAACGGCAAGCCCAAACAGTTCTTGATCGAGCTGTACGATGTTAACGCCAGCTTCCGTGCTCTCAAAAAGTGGGAGCACGAACAGCGCCAGAAATACTTGGACGAGATGGAGGACGTGAACGGCGACCGTTTTGCGTGTGCGCGCGTGGGAGCCGAGGTTTCGGCCGCGCTCGAGGAATTGGCCAACTTGACCCACCAGGTGAAGCTCCCAGCGTTCGTGGTGGGACGAGCCACCCTCGAGCAGTACGCAGAGAAAAACGGGGACGACGCCAACAACGTGCGCCAGCTACTAGCCCACTACCCAGAGAAAAAACTGTTTGAGATGCAGGACTTGTACCTGGTGGTGTCCCCCACCGAGCGGCGTCCGTTCCCCAACGATGCCCAGTTCCAACAGCTATTGACGATCGAGCTTCGGAAGCGGGTGATGAAGCGGGTGGAGCTCGACATGTTGATCAAGTTCCGCAGGGTGCGCCAGCGACGCACCGTGACCCTGATGGATCGCTTCCAGGAGTTGGACACCTTCGTGAACGTGACGTTACTCCCGAAGATCGTGAAGCTCAAAAACACGATGAGGAAGGTAAAGAGAGACGCAGAAAAGGCGAAGACAGACGAGGGGGCAGAAGAAGGCAAGGAGGAAGACCTGGGTGCGAAAAACGGGCACCGAGACGTCGACGGCGACGTTCAAATGGAATAATTACACTACTGCCAGAGTAACTGGTTACTCTCATTGACGTACACGACGTCTCATGCATTATATATTACCTATTTACCAATACGACACCTGTGTCGCTTATGAGTCGTATGACGAATTAAATCTGGGTGGCGAGTACGCTTTCTGGACCTTGTCAAGTCATTAGCAGCCAGAACGACTCGATGGTGCGAGTGTCGGGTTTCTCGGGCGCCTGCGCCGGGGGAGGCTGCGGTATGTCCATGGTTTTGCGCTTGCGGTTCTGTTGGGGAAAGTTAACTGGCATGCTGTCACCAGGGAGGGGAATCCCTTTTATAGAAACCAAAAGAAAAACTCCGAGTCCGAGAACGTGGGACAAGCCGCGGTCCCCGCATCCCCGGGCACAACCGCCGGGACGATCAACTAACACAGATAAGAGATCTAGTAGAGATGAAGATAGGGCGAAGGGAACTCAGTCACCTAACATCAGCGAGAGATAAACTATGGCCCCGGCCGGGTCTCGGCTACCTCGTAGTGCCGACCTGCCACGGGTCGCCTAGTCTATATGCACACCCCAAGTGAGATGTTGACACCCCATGTGATCAGCCTCCGTAAAGAGACGCCTCGACGGTGGCCATGAGATCGATGCTCAGTGAGATCACTCTGATCATACGGTCACAACTGACTTCTACTGCAGCAAGTGTACGGAACTCCTTGGCCCAAATTGTTGCTACGTAAATGCTGCGTAACCGGGGGCCATCAAGGGGATCTACCTAGACACGGCTATCTGTTGAAGCATACACCAGCACTGCTGCAGCTCAGCCCAGCGTTCTCACGGGTCATACGTTTCTCAGCCCTTTGGTGCTTCTGTGACAGTTTCGCGTGACCTTCCTATTTGGGGAGTAAACGTCAACATGCCTTCGGGACAGTCTAAACCATTTGTTGGCCCAAGCGATTGGGGGCGTTGGGATCATAGGGTAGGGAGTATAAGTCACACTACATTAACAAATCAAAGAGGAGAAAATGGAGCATTGAGTTTGCTCAAACCAGTTGATCCCGAATAATTAATAGATTTTATCTGCCTGTATGCCCTTTAAAAGTCGATTTGAGCTCGACCGTCCCGTTTTAGTAGTGGTACCGAATTACGAACTCAACAGCCTAGCTTTCCGCAAGTAATGGTCACATGTAGAGGGATGGCTCAGCTCACAGTCTCCGTGATTTCATCACAGTGAACGTCTAATTACTTCGTCCCCACCTGAGTCTGCATGAAGACACATGGACTGATTGTTACAAGCTTTGCAGATCAGCTCGCGACAAGCTCTATTTGCAAATCAGCTCGCTACAAGCTCTCTTCACGAGCCAGCAAGAGTTGGCCCCGGTATCCGACCGTCTAGGCACAGTGATCCCATCGAAGAACACTTTCTATAAGCGCGGCTGGTTCACACACAATTACAAGCTACTAATTGTAGTAACAACAAACGTGCCACATTGTGCCCACTCCAGGGTCCAACCACCACCTCTCATCTCTATCATTAGCTACCAGCTCCGCGGGCTCTGTCGTCCTACCTGCAGTACTTGCCGAAATGTGGGGCTAACGACAACCACATGCAATTGTCCAAGCAATGAAGGTGTTGTTTCTCCCAGGGTTTCTCCAGAATGGCAAGCGGTTGGCTCTGCGGTCCCGCAAACTCGAGGCCATGCTTGCGAAACACGGTCTCACCATTGACTATGTCGACCCTCCGATGAAGCTCAAGAAGAAGGAGGACGTTGGGTACAAGTTGGGTCCCACCGAGGAAGAGGCGGAAAAAAAGTGGCAGAGCGTGATCCAGCGCGACTTCAACCGGTGTTGGTGGGACTTCCAGGGCCATGGCCAGTATGTGGGGTTCGAAGACCTGTTCCGGTGGGTGTGTGACTACATAGAGAAGAACGGGCCCTACGTGGGGATCATGGGGTTTAGTCAGGGGTCGGCCATGGCGGCTATCCTCACCAACACCATCACTAAGTACACTTCTCACCCAGCTTTCAAGTTTACGGTGTGTATCCTGGGGTTCCCGTTCCTGGAGCCTATCAACAAGGACCCCAAAACCCGCACCAACATCTATTCCATAGACAGCATTGACGAGTTCATGCGCCACGTGCGAATTTTGCCAGCGTACCGCGAGTATTTTACGCAGCCTCCCGGGTTCCTGACCAAGGTCGTGGTGGTCTACGGACGCCTGGACCCAATTGTGCCCGAGAACCGGACCCTCTACTTGGCGCGGACGTTCCCTCACGCCACGGTGGTCCCGTGGGATGGTGGCCACGATGTTCCGGGTGAGCCGGGGGCGATTGCCAAGATCGAGAGCGTTGTGGAAACAGCGTTCACCAAGTTATAGGTAGTCTATGTCTATTTACGTTTCCTGATGACTAAGGTTCCATTTTCGTTAGTCCAGCCAGTCTTATCAAGACCGACTCCTTTAGGGAGCACTAAGTCGGCCACCGGGTACTGGAAGTAGGCTGCGGTCATCACACGCACCATCTGGGCCACCATCGAGTCGACACCGAAGCTCATGATCCGCGCCTTGGCCGGATGGGTTTCTGAATTGTATAGCTCGGTCCAGGTGACCCAGTCGTCGACCGCACAGGCGCGAATGATGGCTAGAACCCGTTGATTCGGAGCCAAGTAGCGGAAGTAGAGGACAGTAGCCTGGGCGAGGTCGCCCACAAAGTGGACCAAGTGGAGAATGAGGTACTCTATATACTGTAGGTTGTTCTTAGTGTGGGCAATTGCCGGTACATAGCTCTGGTGGTGGCCTTCGCGAGCCGCTAGCTCGATGGAGAGGGCATACACAGAGCTCTTTAGCGGATTTTTGGAAGTAACCATGGCCTCCCGGAGCTTGCAAAGCCCCAAGAGTGTCGCGTCCACAGACTGAGCGGCCGGCGCTCGGTCCTTTGGCAACTGGTATGTCTTCTTCGCCGCAATTCCCAATTCGGTAAGCAAAGGTTGGTACTTGGGCGCGAGCTGGCGGCAAAGCTGGGCAAAGTACTTCTCCTGGGCATCTGGCCGGGTCAATGTGGTGTCTCCACGGCTTACAAAGCCCGGCTCCAGTGTCTGGGCAGGCGCAGGCTTGCTGAACCTAGCCCGACGACGGTCCTTATCGTCCATGTTGTTCGTGCGGCTGCAAATGATTCAAATGCTGCAAAGTGGTGTCAAGTCGGAGAATGCATCAAATTGAACATCGAACTGAACTCTCAGTAAACAGAGGCACATGACGATACTCATCAACCATTTTGCTTGTCCGACTTGTTATTCGAAATTTTCGAGAGTTCTCTCCGTTCCATATTTGATGGTGCGGACATCAATAAAAAATACAAAGTCAGGGCCATTTCTCGAAAGCAGCACTTCTCTAAATTTACGTAGTCTTCTTGAATGTTCATTATGCTATGGGTCGTAGATTTGCCAGCGGTGGATCTGCTCGGACCACGGCTTATTAATGTTGACGGGGAGCTTTAAGTGGATGTACTCCCCGGATGAGAGACCGAAAGACACCCTGAGGTAGTAAATGCGGCCTAAATGACAGTGCTGAAACGACGGAACCAACGTGAACCGGTCGTAAGCCATCTCCTTGCTTTTGGTGTATCCCTTCATCTGCATGCCATCGAGATCAAGGTCCAACACCAACGACTTTTTGTACACTCCCCCGTCCGGTGTCCACTCAAGCTTGTTGAGAGACTTGTGGGTGACGGGCTGGTTATTGCAGGTGATCGTCTCCACGTCGAGGTTGTTTGCCTTGGTTTCGAGCTGGCAGATTCCCATCATGTCGTCGATAAGGCTCTGTTCCACGCTGAATTTTGTACCAAGCTTCTCGTGCAAGTCTCGAAGCTGGAAGTAGAGCACACGGGTGTCCTCCACCATCTGCGAGAGCTCAAGGATATCAGAGTAGTGCGAGGCCTCAGGGAGCGCTTGGTTCTTGATCTGGTTGTTGACAAAGTCATGGTGAAACACGATGGGGATCGCATACTTCTCCAGCTGGAACGTGAGACAGACAAAGTCTACGCGAAACGACGTGATCTCGGGGAACTTGGTCTTGGCGGTAGCCGGCTCAAATATGAGCTCAACAGGCACCTGAAGTTTCCAGGTCTTTCGCACGATCTTTGGAAGAATCGCTTGCGGCCGCCGCCGGAATTGTTTAGGGTAAATGTAGTCAAGGAGGTAGCGTTTCTTGGGTGAACGGAGCTTGACATTGCCCGCCACCGTCCCCAGAAAGAGCCCGTGTTGGGCAATTGGTCGCATCACCTCGTAGTGACTCGAGAAATCAGGGATCCCCTTACAGTTTCTCCGGGTTGCCTCGTACAGCTGGGTATACTTGGCGCGTTGTATGTCGTCAGGCTTCGTCTTGCCATTCAAAATCTCGTTCCCCCGTTTGATGTGCTCGCGGGCCCGCGCATGCAAATTGTCGTAGAGACTCTTGTTGAACCGGGCGTTGACAGCGTCCTCCGCCGGGTCTGGTGGGTCGCTTCTCTGGACGGTGCGGATGGTGATGGTGCTATCGCGAAGAATGATGAACTCTTCGCCCTTGGTGTTGACAATGGCTGGTTGTTGGAATGAGTTGTACCACTCTGGGTCTACGTGGTAGTGGTGCTTACGCCCGATAAACCGGGCCATGATCCCGTAGGTGACAGTGGTGCCATTGATGGCGAAATCGCGGAATTGCCGGCTGCTGGCGCCAAGCAAGGATGGAGGGACCTCGACATGGCTTGGTAAATGGTGACTACACGCCAGATCAAGTAAAAAGTTGGGAATTTTGAAGGTGAAAAACCGTTTGTACACCCTACCGGGGTGGATCGTGAAGTCGTCAGCGAACGAAACGTACGTTCCATCCATGGGATCAACAGTGTTTGAGCAGTTGTAGGGATTCAGCCACTCGGTCAGCAACCGGCTGATTTCGGTGGGGTTCAGCAGCGCTGAAAAGTCAAACATCTGGAGGAAAATCCGCTTACGGCCCAGTTTGAACGCCACTGACCCCTCGAACAACAAGTAGAACATGTCAAACGGGATGGGCTGGTCACTAGTGTTTTCAATAAGCACGTATCCGTGCATGAAATCCAGCCGGTTGTGCTCGTATCGGGTCAAGTCCACGGGGGTCATCGGGCGCCCGATCTCGCCAATCTCCTTAGTGAAGTGGATCGAGATCTTGGTGGCTGCCGAGGCAGCGTTATCAGTGCCGCTCAAGTTCTTGAGATCGGCTATGTTATCGATAACGGTGTTCTGCCACTGGGTGGTGTTCTCATCTGCCACAATGTCATCGTGGAGTGCTAGAGACACTCGCGGTGTGATTAGCGGGGGTACTTGGACCTCAGAAGGTGCCCCGGAGGGCTGGTCAAACAGGTCTGTGCGCTCGTATAACGGAGGGGTGGCTGTTCCGGACAGCTCGTAGTCCTCGGAGTCCCCATGGACCAGGCGGTACACTGCGTTGTACATATGGTAACTGGGAAGGATCAGGGCCACATCATGTGAGCGCGGAGTGCTCCGTGGTGGCGAGCTTGGTTCCGTCTCGGCCATGCTGTTGGTTGTGGGCCAGTGATGGGTATGGTATGCTAGTCTGGGGTGGTTTTGGTGCGGCGCGAAGTCCGGATCGGACCGGTTGTGGAAGAGCCACAACCGGGTGTGAAAAGGGTATGACGGAAGGCATAGGCGATAGGGAAGATATGGCTGCTATCACGATGGCTGTTTTTCGGAGGATATTAATTTTACCCAGTCGCTACCTCTTAATGAGACATCTGTTGCCTTCATTCCCAGAAGGTGGGGTCGTAGTCATGTATTATCAAATAGGCTATAGATCAGAAGGGCCACTCGGGGTCTTTGCCCTTAGCACTGGCTCCCCTTAAGAGGTCAAAAGCACCCAAAATACCCTCAGACCCCGGTAACAGTTTCTTTGCGATCTTCTGGATCTTGGGGATCGTGAATCCTAAACCATCGAGAACGCCATCAACCCAGTTGTCGTTCTCGGTGGGAGCAGGGTCAAAGCGGAACGCCAAAGAGCCAGCTTCCGCAGTACCTTCAAATCGCTTCACTGCGACCAACCTCGGCACTTGTTGCTGTGTGGACTTGACATTGATGTACCCAGTTTCGCATCCTGTAATCGCTGAGCAACGGGTTTGGCCAGTGGATTTTTGGGTGTCAACTTCGCTCGATTTGACTGTGATATCAAAAATTGTCATCAAGACGTCAATCATGGCAGACATCACATCTTGGTTGCCACCGTCGCCCTTCCAAACGATTCTCTTGTGAGTGGAGTCAACGTAGTCTCTGTAGACGATGTCCGCTTCCAAGTCATAGGGGAAGTTAAGATCACAATTGAAAGTGCTGTCGTCGTTTTCAGTGTCCCCCCAGCATCTCGACCAGGCAGAACCAGGGATATCATCACGGCGCACCGTACCGATGTTGCAAGTTTCCTGACTCACGTAGATCAGGTATTTTCTATCATCGCTATCGCGCTTCTCAATAGTGTTGTATCTGCCTTCCTCAAACCCAAGGTCTTTCAAAAAGGCGGGCATGGAGACGCATGTTTCAATGGCTGCAAAAATGGATAAAGCGGTAGAGAGTTTCATAATGATGTCAATGATTAAAAGAGGAGAAGCAAGGAGTATTTATACTAATTGATGAGAAACTGGAGCCTCTCCCCCTTCCATCCGAGCGGCCTCATGTCTTTACGGATGACGTCAGATTGGGGGCACAGACGAGACTTACATGCGGCAACTATTGTAAATTTTCACTCAGGAATGTAACAGAAATGGCGACCGATTTTAGAAAAAAGCACGAATTCACAAACGAGACACCTGTTTCAATCAATTTTTGTGGAAGACCAGATACACCGAGTTGTGAAGTTTGTATAGGGCGTTATCGTATCTTCGACGTAACGCTCTGTTCCTGAGCCTTACGAGAGCGCGTAAAAAATAAGGTTTGAGTAAGTTGCAAATCATCTGGCAATGAGTGTTGTTCACGCGGTATGATGTCACGGATGAGTTTTCGTCGTATCGGCCTTGCTGGACTAGGCCACACACCCATTTTTAACCCCTACAATGGAGGCGTGAACAATTTTGTTAATAAAGTTGCATATGGTGACGAGTTCGAATAAACTTAGTAGACAGTTACTAGTGACGTTTATATTTCTTCAGACCGACGATCGGAAAAGATCAGCGCCTTCTACAACAAACCTCGTAATTCTAGAGCTGATACGTGGAACTAGAATGGTATTGCGTCATGCTCCTCTATTGATGTTTCAGCCCCACGAGTATCCATTCTCCTTTCAAGTATAATGACATCACTTGCGCGAGTTCCAGAATTGACCGCGTATAACCATTTCGCAAAACAAACTATTCAATGTGATATGATGTCAATTACGAACTTCTGAAGTTTCGGTAATGATTATACGGGTTTGTCGATGGAATCAGTTTTTCCACGAAAATGTAACATTCCCCAAAGAAACAATCGGGGCTTTGTTCACACGTTCATGAGAGCGTAAGGGGTTCAAACTGCGACCATAGATTAACTGTGGCACTCTTGTTGTATATGTGCAGCCATATTCATTTAAATGCCACTCAATAGTGCTTGTGGAAGATGGGAATGTGAGCTTCACCACTTCTGATTACTTGAACGCCTCGGCCAGATAATAGTGCCCACCATAGTCTTGAACCACTTTAGGATCACTGATGATCATACAGTTACGCATGTACTCCTTTGATGTGAGTACTAACTCGTAATACAACAACCATTTAGGAGGCGGCTTAAGTGGGTAGATGCATGACAGTGGATGTATCGACACAGGAACAGCCCCTTTCAGTCGCAAAGGTTTATACGAATCGCCCATGGCCAGGAGCCGCACAATATTGGGGAAGAATCCACTAACAAGAGCCTTCTCCATGAAACCTTCTAACTCTTCTCGAGCTACAGCGTCAGGTCCATCCAACCAGTCATCGGGCTTCCCAACGCCCAATCCAATCTTATTGCAAAGACCTGCAATCTGCTTGCGAATATCCTTTGCTCGTTTCAAGGTCTTGTATTGAACAAAATGGTCTTGACACCAAGTCTTCGAACACCCAGACAGGTTCCACTCGTCCCAGATGGTAAGCAACATGAAGTGGTCCCCCCTAGGGTGGTGAAACCGCTTATGCGCATTGTCCGCAGCTTCTTTATGTGCTTTTGGCCGGTAGAAGAGTTGTCCAGACTCACCAAGCATGGCCACCATCGATACAATGCTCAGGAGACACTCAAGCTTACTGGCAGTGAGTAAACACTTACACAAGTTAGGCAGCAAAGGGAACTCGGCCATTTTTATACCTGTAGCTGTCAAATGCCCCGTGGAATTGAGAGCACCGAGCGCATACAACAACTCAAGCGACTTTTGGATCGACTCAACCAGTGGCCGATCCATGAAATCAAAGTGGATGAGGTCTGTGATACCCAAACTAAGCAACAAGAGCACAGTGGAAACCATGTTAGTTCGCAAGATCTCGGGTACCGGGTTGACTTCGAGCTCGTGGTGGTAAGCCCATTTAGTGAACAACCGGAAGCACTTCCCCGGAGCCACTCTCCCAGCTCTACCAGCCCGCTGGTCAGCCGATGCCCGCGAGCAGGGTACTACCACTAAACTGTCCATCCCTGTAGCTGGGCTGTACACGTTCTGCTTCACGTAACCGGGGTCAATTACATGGGTAATCCCATCGATGGTGATAGACGTTTCAGCGATGTTTGTCGCTAGCACAACCTTCCGCGCTCCATTGGGTGTCCTGTCGAAAATGCGCGCCTGGAGCTCGGGCGGCAAATTGGCATAAATGCTACACACCTGGAGTTCAGGCACGTCGTCATTGTCACGAAGCTTCTCACGCGCTTCTTCGAGTGCCTGCTCCATCTGCTCAATCTCGTCCTGGCCTGTTAAGAATACAAGAATGTCCCCGGGAAGCGGCTGGGTCAAATGGATTTGGAAAATCAGGGTAAGCGCTGCCTGGATGTAGTTAGCCTCAGGAGCCAGCGTATAGTGGACCTCTACGGGGAATCGGCGGCCAGGAATATTCAAAATAGGGGCTCCTCCAAAGTAGGAGGCAAACTTGTCAGCGTTGATTGTCGCTGAGGCAACAATAAGCTTGAGATCGGACCGCTCTTTGATGATATCCTTAAGAAGAGAGAGCAAAATCTCGGTGGAGATTGTCCGTTCGTGGGCTTCGTCAATCATGATCGCTCCGTACCGCGAAAGCAATGGGTCCATCAAAAACTCCCGAAGTAGAATACCATCCGTCATGTACTTGAGAATGGTATCGTCATTCGAGTTATCATCAAAACGCACCGTGTATCCGACCCGCGAACCAAGCTTCGTGTCCATTTCGTCAGCCACACGAGCAGCTACGGAGGTGGCGGCCACTCGTCGAGGCTGGGTACATGCAATCATTTTACCGTCCTTAGAGTACCCAGCCTCGTGCAAATATTGCGGGAGCTGCGTGGTCTTACCGGAACCAGTCTCACCGACGACAATAAGCACAGGGTTAGCATTCACCGCCTCAATAAACGTGTCGCGGTACTTATACACGGGTAACAGTCTTCGGACCTCTTGAATGTCCCTCTTGGCGGGCTGAGGAGCCGGTTCGTCGTCCTCTTCGTTACCTTCTATCGTGTCCTCTGCGTTAAAGTCCACAAATTGCAGCTGATCAAACACAAACTCGTACTTCTCCAGCCCCGGCACCTGGATCCGGTCGTCAGACACCGTGGGGCCCACCCGCTCCAATTGCTTCTGCTCCCACAGCTTGAGTTTGATGGCGTCATCGCTACGAGTACTGGTGAGCAACAGCTTCTTTTCTGACCGCGATTGCGGGTCGTTGGCCGCCATCGAGTAGGTTTTCACCTCGCCTCCACGACTCAAAACTTGCTTAAGTTTGTTGTAGAGAGCAAGATTCTTATCGTAGTGGGGCGAAGACTTGTCTTCTAGTGATGCTGCTAGTTCAGCTAACTTCTGTTCCTGGCGCTGGCGGAGATATGCCTCTCTCAGCGATATCCGGGCCTCGGTATTGAGTTTGATGGGCTCCGGTGCGGGCGGCTCGGGCTCCACAGGGGGTTCTTCGGCAGCCACGGGTTCATCAACTGTATCGACTTCCTCTTCTTCGTCCCAATCAAGCTTCCGCTTGCGTTTCCCTTGCAACATGGGTTTGTAGTGTGATGGAGATGAGTCTGCATGAGCCGCACGCAGCTGCAAAGAGTGGTGGGAGAGTTGTAATACCAAAGGGTCTGAAGCATTTAGCGCGTAGTTCCAGGTGCTTTCGTTTCCTATGGATAACTCATTACAAATTCCTCCACTATGGTGACACGAGCTTTTTTTAGCTAGTCGAGTTCCTACTCTGTAAATGTAATTAGCTGCTACTTCTTGCTAACAAGTCAAAGCCCATCAAGGACGTTCGCTTCGTTGATATAACCCCCTCCCATTCCCGTATCGCTACCATTAGCTTGTATTACGACAGCCTGTCTGTCTTGGCCCTCCTCTATAAACGGGTATGAAATAAATTAGTGCGTCTTGTTCATCACGTAGGGATCAAATGCGAGAATGTGCCGGGCGTCGGGGAACTCGTAGTGCTTCTCCACCACAAGCTCGTACAAGTCCGCTTCCCACGGCCCCAACCAGTTGTGGCCGTCCGACTTGTACAGCCGCATGAACCCTGACCACATGTTGTGCTGCCGGTGGAAGTAGAATTTGAACATGAGTGCGTATGACGAGTAGACGTTGGCAATGGCAAGCGCCCACGGCTCGCGGCGGTACACCAAGTCCCAGAAGGGCTCGGGCGTTTGCAAGAGAAACCGATAAAAGGGAATCTCTGCCCGCTTGGTGTAGCACTCGAAGAGCTGGCGGTCCATGAGATAGATACAGAGCTCAAGACACTCGCGCACTTCCTCCTCTGGGGGCGTGAACTCGAGATACCGCAAGATCTGCTGGAAGAACGGCAAGTTGGGGATGCCCAGGGTGTCCACGACGTCGTTCTCAAAAAAGAGCCGCATGTATGTGTCCTTGAGAATCGGGTAACAGAGCTGGAGCGACTCGCCCATGCCGCGAATGAGGTGGATGAAGTCACGCCCGTTGTGGTCGACGAGTGGCATCATCAGCGGGTGGGCACCAACTATGGAGAACATGAGCGCCAGCGACACCACGTTGGTGGCGGCGTCGTGGCCGGAGGCCTCGCCCTGCGAGAGCTTGACGGTGATTTCGCCGAGTCGCTGGAGCTGGTAGGAAAACAACTGGGTCAGGTAGTCGCGCACGCTCACAAGCGCGGTCAGGGCCTCGCTGCCGTCGTCAATGAGCAAGTTGGGTGCGTACTCTTGCAAGATGATCATCCCCGCGTAGGCGAAAAGCGAGTGTCTCACCAACTCCAGCGAGAAAAAGAGCTCCAGCATCACGGTGTTCCAAACCGCCACTTGCTCCACGTCCAACGAGTCGTGGTACTGGCGGTACGTCCACTCGTTGAGGTACGAGAGCATTTTGAGCTCGAACGTCAGGATGTTGAGTTGTCGTGTGGGCAGATTGAGCCGGTTCCAAATGCGCACAAGTGGCCATTCTTTCTGGTGCTCTGGGGGCTCAATGTCGTTGAATTCGTTGCGCACCACCGCCACTTCGCCGTCCACAAGCTCGTACACCATGCTGTTGTCCATGGCAAACGTCCGAGGACTCACCCCGGCCTCCAGGAGGATGTTCAGGATACCCAGCTGGAGAGTCATTCCCTCGAGACTGTGCTGGGCGCCTGGGGCTTCGAGATCGAGCCCCTGCATCGCGTTGGCTGCCTGTGTGAGGTTCTCTTCCATGAGCTGGTTGCGGAAGTGTTCTTGGGCGTGGTGGTAGAACTCGGACGATGGCTGAGAAAAGGTGGTGGGTGCCGGTTCGAGGTAGCTGGGTAGTGTCTCCGCCAGATTTAGCCTCGGTATGGTCTCTGGCTCGTCCTGGGGCGTCGGGAGCGGCGCCCGGTTTGCGTCCAGCTGGTAGACACACTGCTTGCGGGTGGCCACGCAGTACTCGCACGCAGGGCGCACTTCGTCACACTGGGGTTAGTAGGGAGCTAGTTGGACGGTAGGAGGACAACTTACTTTGATCCGTAGCCGCCGGCAGTTTGTGCACGCGTCTTTGCGGGGTCTTCCCATGGCTGAGAGGATGGCAAACGGTGCGGCTTGAGAGGTTGGGTTGAGAGCGCGGGGGAACGGAAAAATGGTGGGGGAGAGGTGGGGGATGGAAGGAGGGGAAGAAGCGGGAGAGGTGGGCGTTGGGGTGTGGGGTTATATAGGGATTGAGTGTGTGTACACGTTTGTGGGGTAGGGGGTTGGTTTTGTCACTTTTTGGTACAATTGTACAATTTTGCGAGAGATCAGTTTTGTGATCTGTAGGGATGGTAAAAGAAAATCTCGTAAAGGGATGGGCCATGACTCATGCGTGGATGGGGGAGGGAGGGGAAGTTGGGCGTGTTATGATTGGTGTATGTATCGAAGAAGGTCTTGGCGCCCGACAATTCTTGCCCGGGTAGTGTGGGTGTACGGTCTAGGTCCAGGTTACGACTACAGATGGGGGAGCAGTCGATTACAAATCGATCAGCAACCGTCGCCAAATGTCGCCAGAGTACAATGGATTACGTGTTCTCAGAGTAGCGACATCATGCAAAAGATCACCATCATCGTTTGAAAATCGTGGTGGATATTTGTAAGTGTCAAGTTCGTAGTATTCCTCACGTTTTATACCAGTAACTTCAACTAATCATCTCACAGTCACACCCTACCACATTTCTAGCCTCCTAAGTCTCATTAATTAGTCTATTACTATAAAGCTGGTTCGTCTTGCGGATCAAACTGGTGTATTCTCATTAGTTAGTCTATTACTGTAAAGCTGTCTCGTCTTGCGGATCAAACTGGTAGATTCGCTCAAAGTTCGACACGATATGCTCGTCCACCACCGCCATCTGGTACAACCCAGCCTCTCCCGGCACAAACCACTCGCCACCACGGCACTGGCGGTACCACTCCATGTAGTCCACCCAAATATTCGCCTTGCGTTGTAGGTAAAACTCAAACATGAGGGCAAACGCACAGTGGACGTTGAGCAAGGCCAATGCCAGGGGGTTCTTACCGTACACGAGCCAGTGAAGCGCTAGCGGAAGGTGGTGGAAGAACCGATGAAAGGGCACGTCACTCTGATCGTGGGCACACGCACATAGGTTGTAGTCCATAGCCTTGATCGAAAACGCTAGCGACTTGGCCACGCTCTGGGGATTAGGCTGGACCTGCATCATCCTGTTCAAGTCCTGAAAGAACGGGATCTGGGGCTCAGGGTAGTGGTGGGGCGGCGACAAGTTGAGCGTGAGCTGGAGCTGTGGATTAAGGGCAACACTGCGCAGGGATGTCTCCTGGAGCCCCCGACAAAACCCGAGAAAGTCTTGTTTGTTTTGGACAAAGTCGACGAGAGGCATCATCCGCTGAGGATGGGTGCCTATGATGAGGTAGAGGTACGATGAGGTGGCCATGTACTCAATTGCTTCGGGTACAGTACATGTGCCAATGGTAAGTTTGTGGAGTACCTTTTGCATGTCTCTTAGCACTTCATTGAAGAGAGTCACGCTGTGATGGTGGATGTGGACAACGTTCTCGGCGGTCACGAGGCCTGTGTCAGCCACCTGGGGCACAGCATCGAACCCCCGGGTAAGATACTCGGGGTCACAGTCGTCAACGACTCTCGTCCCCAGGTACGAAAACACCACATTCCGCAACATCGTCAGCAGGGTGATCATCGATCCAATCACCTGGCGCCAGTCCAGGATCATTGCCGGCTCCAGCTGGTCTGATCCCGACCGTAGGATCCACCGGGCGTACTTTTCTACAATCTCAGATTCAAATGACAGCAAGCTTGGCTCGCTGGCGCCTTCAGCAAGCGGGCGAACTTCAAACGCGGAATCCCAAGGCAGCTCGCTGCTCGATTGCTCGGGATCCACCTCCTCCAATGTGATCCATCCCACGTTCTCACGGTAAACACAGACTTTGTTTGTGGCCACGCAGTACTCACACGCCGGCTTGGCAGCATCGCACTATTCGTTAGTAGGTTCAGCCGTGCCATCGAAGGTTCACATACCTGTATCTTGAGCTTGCGGCAGTTCTGGCACCGCTCCTTCTTTGCTCGGGGCATGGCCATTGCACTGGCACCCGGAGTATATAAGCAGTTCTATACGAGCCCCTGTCCTCACTGAGTGGTGATCACCACAACTTTTGAGATTAGTCAGCTCCGATTGACCCGTGAGCACGGCTCGCATCGGATCGAACGACACAAGGTACGATCCAGCCCCGTTTATGCAGAGAAGCAAAAGCAACGACAGACTGCGACACTGCTCAGCGCACGCGAGTGTGAATACGAGGGTGAGATTGTGTTGTGGCTGTTCCTGATGGGCCATTAGTTCTTCGTGGTTACTTCCTAAAATTATCTACGAGTACGTGTTGCGAAACCTGGGGTACAGCGAAAGCATGTGGGGGTCCTGTGTATATACCACGTAATGGTAGCTTCGTGGCATTCTATAGTTCTTCCTCATGTTTCCTTTCTTTCCGGTCCTCGCCTCCAGTTATATCCCCTTTACTAGTGTGTCGGTTTCTCCCGAGCTGGTCTCGTATTTCGGGCGAGCCCGTGACCGGCAACCATTCGCCGAGTTGGCCGAGACCGTGAGTAATCACCGAACACGAAAATATCTGCGATGCGGGTGGTTAGTGCAATGCGAGTATAAACCCCGGCGTTGGACGGTTAGTCGGGGCCCGAGCGGGGGTGTCGCAGGTGGCCGAGTTAAGGTTTAGAGTCTACACGTCTGCAGAGCCCAATTAGGTTCGGTTTCCGATCGAGTGATAGACGCTTCAAAGATAGCTAGCACTGTATGGCGATGGGATGCCACAGTGGAGCCCAGTGACTATGGCTCTCATGCTTTCATCTCTCGGTCTATTGTTCAGTGCCGGTGATCACGCTAAATGCACATTATAACCGATGCAGTGGACAATACCGGAAAAAGGCGTCTGCTAGCAAGCTGCGCCTACAGGTGTTTGCGACGGGGTGTTCACAGGGCTTTCAAGAAAACCTACTGGTCAATTGCAGAACCAAACCTAACGAAGTTTAAGTGATACGGGGCGTTTACACGCTCTACAATCTCTGAGTACCGATGTTACACAAAGCCTAATCTATAAATCCAACCCCCGATGCCATGACCTGGTGAGTCACGTACAGCCTTTATTATATACGGAAAAACACGGCCACCGTATTATTTGCTTTTCCGGGCGACGTCGAGGCGGTTACGTTGGGACCTTATTGCCGGGAGGACAACGGCCTGCATATAGACCAGGGACGAGTCTAATGAGGTCGAGGGGCCTGTCTGGCACTTCCGGGGTAGCAAACCGAGGGAGAGCCCAGTTGCGGGCTGGAGAGGCCCCTCGAATGGGTTGGAATATGCTCATGGACTTAAAGTTCCTTTAATGTGGTTTCACGTGCACCTGATCCACCTCACAACTCTTCTGGCCTGACAAACCCATCCCACCCAACGATCCACTACAAACTCAAAACTACCCACCTATTATCCACCCACATACTACTCACATCCACCCCCATCCCACTTCTATCCCACCCACCTTCTCCATCCCCCACGTTCCCCCCACCCGCACTTCCCCTGACGTCCGTTGCGAGCCCTCCGATCATTCGCATCACAACAACAAACGTAAACAACCCGACTGTATGGAAGACACCAGCACTGGCGAGAGCGTTGTGACGCCTGTCGCGCAACGTAGGGCGTCTCCGGACCCACCGCCCGTGTCCGAAACGCCCCAAACCCCCGAAACCCCGGTGGCCACCTCCTACACCGACATCTCGACCGCGATCGATGCGACCATGGCCACCCTCAGCGCCCAGTACGCAGCGATTGGGTACTCCGAAGAAGAAACCGAGGCTCGCAAACGCGAGGTGCTCCAGCTGATAGCCTCCACCATCGCCCGGGTGGCCCTGGGAGTGGTGCGGGAGAAGCAGCTGATGGAGAGCGAGTGTGCGTGGCTCCGCCAGCAAATCCGGCTTCTCCTTGCGATGATCGACGATCCCGAGGGAGAACAGCTCTCGCTCGTGGAGCGGGGCGTGGTTTTCGACTGCCACCAGTGGTACGAGGACGGAATTCGCTCGCAAAAGGTGTACTCCGACGAGACTCGCCACGACGAGTACCTTGATTTTGACACGCTGGTGCTGCTGGATAGTGATGACGCCCCCATCCCGCCGCCGCTGTTGCTCCAGCTCAAGCACCGGTTGAGCCAGGCGTTCTTGACGTGTCTCCACCTCTTTGTGCTGGTGTTCAAGCGGGTGGTATCCGCAGCGATTGCATACTGGGACGCTGCGGGGGCTATCGAGTACACCCCAACCAACCCAGGGCTCGCTGAACTCTTTTCACGCGACGACGCTGTCGCCTACGCTGAAACCATGGCCGAGTTCGACCGGTTGTTCCCAGCGTTTGTGGGGGGCCTCCTGGCACCGCAAACCCAGCAGCACGACTTTGTGGTGGCGCTGCCTCGCAAGGCACTGCTGCCTGTGGAGGGCCCAGAGCAGTTGGACCAGTTCCGCGAGGTCAACTACCGGCTTGTCCAAATCGCCCGCAGCGTCAAAATCGCCAAAATCACCACCGGGTTCATTGAGCTGGTCCAGCGAGAGACCCAGATTGCCCAGGCTGAGGTGGGCGAGCGCGAGGCCCGCGTCGACAGCGCCATCCAGCGGTGTTTCGTCGTGATCGAGGAGCTCCAGTTGCTGGACGCCCAGCTCCGCACGCTTCAGCAGCAGAAGTTGAGGCTGCCGCCCGGATCCCACAACCCAAGCCCACACACGTCGTTGCGCGAGGGCACCCCAGAGTCCGAGACCTATTTTGACCTCGAGATGCTCCGGTTCAACCAGGCCAACCCGCGCCAGTTTGGCCTCCGCGACGAGCAGCTCGCGTACTGGGACCAGGTGGCCACGGTGCTTGAGAAGTTGGCGGCGTCCAAGCGCAAGCAGCGGGCTCTGCTTGAGCACCAGTGCCGCCAGTTGTGGCACAAGCTAGGCGAGGACCACGGGTACATCGAGGCGTTCATGGTGGCCAACGCGCTGTTGCTGGACCAGGCGATGATGAACTTCAAGATGGAGGTGAACCGGTTGTGGCAGCAGCGGCTGGAGCACATCGACGAGTTTATCGACGCTACGAGAAAAGACATCGAGAGTGCGTGTGCCAAGCTCTATCTCAGCGACGACGAGCGGCCGCAGTTGGTGGAGATGGCCGACCGCGAGCAGATGCTCAAGAAATACGAGGAGATTGTTGCCCAGCTCAACACCGAGATCGAGGCGAAACTGGAGGTGCTCGGGCTCTACTCCGAGCTCGAACAGCTTCTCGCAGACAAGCAGTTCCTCGTGGACCTGCTGAAGGACCTGCTGCGGTTGCTCTCCAAGAACCTGTGCAAGATCTTGCTCGAGGAGGAGCGCACCCGCAAACGGATCGCCAAGAACCTTCCCCGGGTGGTGGAGCAGCTCAAGCACGCAGTTAAGCAGTACAACGACGCCGCAGGTGCTACAAACCACCCACGGTTCACCGTTGGCGGCTCCGACTTGTACGAAAAAGTGGTGGCGGTGGAACAGCAGGTGCTGAAACGGCTGCGGGCCGCGAGCCCGGCACGCAGTCCCCAGCGCAACCGGAGCCCGGTACGGCTGGCGAGCCCCACCCGCAAGGTGAGCCCGAAGAGACCGGTGTTGGACCCGCTGCGGAGCTCGACCCGGGCGCTGAGCCCGCTCCGAGTGACGAAACCGGCGGTTTCACGACCTACCAAAAAGCTCCCTCCGCTCAACGAACCGCTCCGACTCAACTACAACCAGCGGGCGCCCGCGGAGAGCCTCATACCGCAGTCTTCGCCCGGACGGCCGCTCCAGGCGATCACCAACTTGTCGCCCAGGGCGAACAAGCCAGCGAAAGTGCCTCAGCTGGCCCCGATGGCCGAGTCCACGTTCACCGACGACTACGAGAGCTGGCGCCAAGAGCGGCTCAAAAACATGAGGCTATAGATCAGCATAGGTTACGAGTAATGAAGGATCACGACAAAGCAGGCGAACCGTGAGACGCCAGGCGTAGATCACGAACAAGAGCACTCAAGACACAATCACCATTGTGATTCGTGACCGACAAGAATTGTCATTGCAATCGTGATGGAACCACCGTGGAATCACGAATGGATCACGAAACGAATCACGAGATTACGAGTCGTAAGTGAAACGAGGAACCGGATCATTTGATGTGACCAATCTCAAGATCTAGTTCTTATCTTTAAAGCCTAATTAATCTCCTGACAACGTGCTTAGCCAATTTAACCCCAACTGGTGCCACAAGATCCTCCAGCGTGACCGTGTCAAAGCCCTCCGTTAGGAGTGATGGGAGGTTAAATCCGGCGGGGAGAAGGTGAGAAGCCATTGTTGAGCCACACCCCATCTATTGTCCCCGGCGGCTTAGCTCCGATTGCTACACGGGCGGGCTTAGGGCGGGCACCCCGGCTTTTGTCTGGCATCATATGCACCATGTGATCGATAGTCAGACACTCAATAAACGAAAAGAAATAAAAACCTTAGCGGGAGTCGCTTGGCAAAAGTGGTGTGGTTGTGCAGGGGCACCGGCAGTGCCCGTGGGGTTGTCGCTACCAGGTGACCTCTTTCTCGGCAGTGAAGATCTGGTTTTCTTGCCCTTTTCTCGGGTTGCATTATTGTTCGCTGGTGTTTCTAGAACATTTCTTTATCGTGGCTTTTACATAGAACAATCCCATAATAGCGACGAAGCACAAACAATGGCGTTGATTCATCGGGCCAGGGTGGCTCCCAATAAGGTAGACCAGCCGTACCCCCGACGATCGTTTCACCATAACGATTGTCGTTTCACGGGCCCCGCAACATCAGTTATTGCGGGCTACGAAAACACAGTGTTTAGCCAACATATCACCCCCACCCGATGTAAGGTGGACCGAAAAATATTCTCGGCAATCCCACGGCCGGAAGTCCCAGCACCGGTCGGTATTCGACACCACGCTAGTGTCCGGTATGTCGCTTGGGTATGCCGTGAGGTCGACCCCACGACTTTGTACGACGAGATATCAGACAATTACAGTAAATGAAATCGGGCGAGAAAAGCCCCGAGGGTGCGTTTTGTGTAAGATGCTACCTCGCGTATATGCTGGTCTGCAGGCTAGCCCGGTCCACCATCTGGCCCGCGGAGGCTCAGGGTCCCCCCCAAAAGCTTAAATGTGACAACACCGAAGGACGACTGTCGTGGGGGCCACTGCCCCCTATTCGTCCCCACATTCTTGGTCGATGCGGCGATGCCGTGGAGAGAGATATTATTATTCGCAGTTAAGACCAGACACTGTATTATCGTCCGATTACTAGACTAATACGGGTTAGACGATTACTAGTCGGAAGTGTGACTCGGTCGTTGTCTATTAGTTCAAAAAAAAGATTTGGTAGGCCAGGTACACCATCACCATGAACCCTAGTGTCACCACCACCCAGTCGCCGTAGTACATCATCCGCTCCCCCTTCAGCACAAAGTGCCCGCGGCGATGAATCATCCGCATATGGATCAACGGCGGATATATGTACACCAACGGGATACAGGCAAAGCACCCGTTGATCGACACAAACTTGTCGATGTTGTTGGCGTTCAAGTAGGCCACCACGCACACCGCTAGGAGCACGGTCACCCGGAACGCGTTCTTTCTCCACTTGACCTTGGCACTCTTTTTGCCCAGCGGCGTGTACAACTTGCCCGTGCGGTCGCTGCGCTTCGGGTGGAACACCACCAGCTCGCCGATCTTGATCGCCGGGAACAACTGGAGTGGCGCGGTGAGCAACACCGCAATCAGGTACAACACCATGATGCTCTGGACAAACAAGTTGCTCTCGGGAAGGTTCAAGATGATGATCAGCGCCACCTTGTCGCCAAACGCAGTGTAGCCAATGGTGCCCACGGCCACGAAAAGCGCGGTGATGAGCGCCATCAGCACCACAAGCACCTCGGTGAATTTTTCCGGGTTGGCCATCGAGTTTTCGATGGGCAAAATGAGCCCGATCCCCTCGAACGAGGTGACGGCCACCCCAACAAGCATCGTCCACAGGTTCGAGTTGAACTGGGCGATGTTGGGGCCCCATCCGTTGTGGATGAGCAGCTGGCCACAGAAGAAAAAGATGATGATGAGGCCCACCACAATACAAATAGAGGACACAAGCGAGACGGCCAGCAACTTGGTGAGATTGCGCACAAGTACAAGCGGCACCAAGATTAAGAACTGAGCAATGAAGATCTCCACGGGGGTGATCCGGTCCTTGCCAAAGTAGATCCCAAGGAACTTGCCCATGTTCTCCATAGTGAAAAGTAAATAGGTGCCCACAAAACCGATCTGCGACACCAAAATCAGCACGGTAACACACCATTTGAGCGGTGACCCGTACAGCCTGTAGGCCAACTCACCAAACAGCGGGAGCTGGAGCTCGCGTTTTGACAAAATGAGCACCAGATAGCAAAAGAACGTGAGGGCTCCAAACATCAGGAGGGTGACAATCGAAAACCCAAGGCCTCCGTTGTAGAACGCCCGAGGCAAGAACAACACCCCCAGCCCGACAAGCGACTTGAACACCAAAAAGTACGTCTTGGCCACCAGGGCCTTTTTCCCGGCCGACTGGGTCGCAGACTGGGTAGCACCGTACGGACGGCGGAGATCTGGCACCCCCTGAGGCAACGGAGGCCGCAAAAGCGGGCTCTCGTCGTCGTCAAACACCAGCTCGTCGTCCTCGGCGTCCAGGTCCATCAGTTCACCAGCAAAGTGGCCATAAAGCGTCAAGAACTCGAAGAAATTGTCAGTGGCAAACGTGGGCGGCTTCTGGTGGTTGCGGATCAGCTTCTGGACCAAAAAGTCCCGTCTGAAACCCCCCACCACATTAATATCCGAGGCAGTCAGCTCGCGACGGTGGGCGTCCTGAACAGCGGAAAACAGCAGCGAGCGACGCAAGCTCAGCGCACACAGTGGCCCCTCCAGCAGGTTGTTCTCCTGGCCGTACTGAGATTGCTGTTCCTGGGGCATATCGTTAATGATTTGGCGGGCAATGTCCCCTCCTTGGTGCTTGAGGGGATCCTGAGGTAAATGGCGAGCCACCACCTGGGGATCAACCCCCTGGCTGGTGGCATGGGTCATCAGCGTGGGCGTGGGCAGGACAGCGTGGTCCCTCAGCGGTGCTGACATGGTGTGGCTAGGGTCTTACGGTGTCCACGAATGTGTGCGGCTCCTGCAGGAGCAACGGCTGTGGCAACGCTGGACAGGTGGCAAGTGTGGGGGATGCGGGGACCGGGGGTGTGGTGGCGAGGAATGGTGGTTTTCGTGTGGGTATCACGGGTGCCAATTGCCGTGGTGGGCCCCGTTCTTGGCGGTCGCGCCTCTACGTTCGGTATAGCCCGTATCTAGTCAGCCGTTGGTTATATGTCATCGTTAGTAATTTGTCGCGGGCTCGTGTGCGTGGGCCCGGGCTCACGGCCGGGTGTCGAGATCGCGCGGCACGAGGCCCGTCCACAAAACCAGATGCGGGGGAAGAATGGCGTGGTGGGGTGGTTCTGTGATGCCCATTGTGCTGTTTTGTGTTTTGCCACCGATTATCCGCTGGGTTTCCGTTGGCCGAGAGTTTTGGCACGGGCGGTCATCGATGCCTCACGTGATTTTGACAGCTTGATGACAATGATGGCAACCGATGACCGCCGCAGAGCGGGGCACTGGTGTAGTGGGGACCCTGGGAATAGCCGAGCAGCATTCCATGTGCCATTATGTAACCGCCTGATCGGAGTGATCGCGACCGTGCTGCCTGCCGGCGTTAACCGGAGATGGGCCTGCCTAATCCGGGTTTTAATGTTACGTCGCACTTAAACGTTGCCCGGTTCGGCAACCCCACAAATGCAATACGCAGGCGTACGGCAACCGCATCAAGCCACCAGATTCCCCTCCTAGGCTTAGCGGGTGACGTCCCATTTCATCCAAGCCTCCACAGTCTGTCACGGTGACCTTATCCCCCACGACACTCCAAGAGACCAAGACCCCAGCTGTCCGGTAATCTCTCGGGCATTAGCGACTGTGACCCACCCACATAAACAGCGTGCTCGGCGCGCACGCCACAGCGTAGATCGGATTGTTCAGCATCTAGGCGGACCACAGCAGGCGGCGCCCAGCCACTGATTGCTTTGCAAGCAACCGGAGGTTTCTGTTGCCCGGGGTTCTCAACCAAATCGCATGTCCGACCATTATGTCACTGTTGTCTTTTTCCGAGTTTTACCGCAGCAATTCTCGCACCAATGGGTGTAGTTGTCTGGTGCTGCTCCCCACACACAAACAGTTCTTTGTGTAACCTTGAATGGGGTGCCAGCGTCGGGCGCTGTCACAGTCAGAAAATATGGGCTCGCGTGCGCGGGTGTCAGCTTACCAAGCCGTGGCGAATTCCATTATCGTAAAAACAGCCCATTTCAGGGCCCATTCCAGGTCCCCTCCAAGCCGTTCCACGTCTCCCCACACTGTGTCCCGGAAAATGTAACATTGCCAAGGGCAAATGTGTCCCGATGGCGTCGACCACCGCTGGCAGCACAGCCTACCCTGGTGGCTGCGACACTGTTCTTGCTGACAGTCACTGTTATGGGCTGATACGTTAACGAGAGGCTGACCGCTGCCTCGTGGGTTGAGGCGTACTCCCCGCACATTGGTCGCGAACCACGGCGATTTTGGCTCGATTGGGCGATTTTTTCTTCCCCACTCTAATACACAAATAACCACTCATTCCACAGAAACGAGGTGCGGTATGTCGATCTTTCGGGCTCCTCATACCCACCGCTGCTGATGATCGGTTTAGGGAACCCGTCCCGGCACCCCCACAAGTTTCGGCCTTTCCGAGGTCCGAATTTGCGACTTCCGGCCGTAATCTAATCAGTACATTTATCCGATCGAAAGCAACGACTAGCTCCGATTAACTCCAGCGGCGCCACGGCAATCTAACGTGGGGTTGGCGCCCCCAAAAATGATGCTTTAGGGTTTGACTCAGTTGCTTTGTCACGCCAAACACTCCCGGGCCGCCCCGTCGTTGCCAGCCGCCATCGCTTACACTCACCCGTTGTCCGCCTGATCCCACCAAACTCCGACCCGGGCTGCATCCATCGAAAAGTTGTCTATGCACGGTCGCTGCAGGACATGACAAGGCGCATAAAAATATTTCTGGTGGTATGCCGCCGAAGGCCACGCATAAAAAAGCTACGGCACTTGGAGTGTAACATGGAGCGGCAATTATAAAAGCAGCCCCACCTGCCCCGGATCGACAGAGAAAAATCCATGGACGACTGCTACATCCCGAGTGTGGTGCAAGTGGCCCACAATGTCGACTACCTTGATAACCTGATTGCATACAACCATAACACCCTCCTGTTGTTACGGTGCCACCGGCTTACCGGCGATGCCCGGCTAAAGAACGTGTGCTGGCGCCGAACCCTCAAGAACTTGAACAAGTTGCCCGAAATCAACCCCTTTGCCATCAACTGGGACAAACAAAGCGACATCACCTGGTTGTACGGCCCCCCAGATGCCCTCGGACGACGAGGACACAATGCCTGCGCACACTGACGAGTGCCCCGACCTTGAAACCGACCAGGGCTCGTTGTGCCTGTGGCTGCTGTACGGCTCCGAAGACGATGATGGCATGCGCAAGCTGCTGCTCAAGCGGCCCGACGCCGTGGCCCACCCGAAACGGGTGCTGTTTGACTACAAGATCGCTCTGCGCGAGATCATCAACGGGTTGGCGTTTGACTACTACTTGCTTGCCGAGGAGCACTAGAGCACTAGGTGGTATTTGCATAGTTTATTTCCGGGGGCCCCTGGCGGGCCGCCTCATCCACATTTAATATCATATTTGGGACTTTTTTAGACACACTTTCCTTTTGGCTGTAATTTGCTGTAGTAAGTTTTTTTTCGTTACCCCAGATCGCCGTGCGTGGGCCCGTGTATTACCCCGGTCACATGCATGCGGACCCGGTTGCCACCGGAAAGACTCGGGATGGCGGAGAAAGCAAGCAACAGGTAAGGTTTCCCCTCGTGGAGAACTCCTCCTGTGTAGTCCGAGGGGTGCATAGTTGCTTGTCTCCTATCGCCTCGTAAACCGTGCTCGATTGGTGGTGGTGCAATGAGGCTGTGGTATGGCTGTATTGTGTCATCCACGAGGGTAAGGCGACATTGGCGGGCTACCAATATGAGACGAGTAGCGACGAGCCGGGCCGAGTGCTACATTGTACGACGACTATAGGACGTGCTGGTGGTGTCCCCCACGCGATTGACCCCGCCACATAGGGGAAACTTGCTGCGGGCAAACTTCACTTGCTTTTGATCTAGTGTCAATTTGCTCCAACAATCGACGCTGCTTACAAACATTCGTATTTCCTGTGGTAGAGAATGACTAATCAGCGAGTAGCGTCGATGACCGCGGTCATCACGTCAATCGTTGCCATGGCCATACAGTGGCCATGACCCCCGCCTTGCGCTAATCTCTAAACCCTACTAGCCCCGCCTTACAACTAATAATTATTACACAATCCGGCACCCATGTTCTCCGGGGTGGTTGATTTCCGGGCAAGGGGCAAATCAGCTTTGTGCAGGCATCGGACGCGTTCCAAACAACCATGACTCAGGCCACCGTGGGGCAGCGGCTCCGGGTCGGACAGCAGCTTTGCACCGTAAGGTACGTTGGAAACATCGCCAATTGGCTGGTGGAGGCAGTAGGCGTCGAATGGGACGACCCGAGCCGGGGCAAACACAGCGGTAGTCTCGACGGCACCAGCTACTTCTCCACCACCGTGGCCGGGCTGGGGCTGTTTTTGAAGAGCCTGAGCGCAAAGATCGATTGGGGGCGTCCGTTGGACGAGGTGGTGCACGAAGTGTATGTAGCCAACGACAATTTGCACGGGATCCAGTTCTCGCAGAGTAAAACGACGGAGAGTCTTGGGTGGGCCCGGCACAACGAAAAGACCCAGCACTACACCGAGCTCGAGTCGATATCGTTGGACAACCGGGCCATCAACCTGGTGGCCACCACCACGCGGTTCCCCCGGCTCGAGAGACTAGATCTTCTGGCGAACTTGTTCACCGACTTCGGCGAGGTGGTGACCATGCTACGACACATGCCTGCGTTAAAATCACTCAATTTGAACGGGAACCGATTTGCGAAGTGGGCTAGTACCCCCGAGACTTTTGGGGTGACCACTCTCACCATGGCGAGCACGATGGTGACGTGGGACGAGCTCACCACCTACGTTCTACCGTTGTTTCCGGAGCTCAAGGAGTTGGTGGTGCTGTTCAACAACTACGAGACCATCGGGCGTGCCGCGGTGGCCAGCATCGATCTAGGCTACAACAACTTGGTGGCGGTGCCTGCCTTAGAGTGCGTGCTGCTTAAACTAAACAATAATCGCATTAGCCACATCGATCACACGTACGAGTCGATGGATTTGCGACACAACGCGATTGCTACGTGGTCGGAGATCGACAAACTAGCCAGTGTAAAACGCCTACGCATCAACCACAACCCAGTGTTTGCTGGGTGGGCGGTCGACGACCAGATCCAGCAACTTATCGCTCGACTTGACGTCATCTGGCTCGACGGCAGCCTGGTGAGTGCTAAAGACCGACAGCTGGCAGAACTCTGGTTCATTTCGCAGGTGCACCAGGGCAAAATAAGCTTTGCAGGCCCCAAATGGGACTCCCTTTTACGAAACCATGGGGTATCCGCTACTGCAGCTGCGCGGGATTTGTTTCCGATGCGTTGCATTAAAATTGTTGGGGTAGGTGCCTTGCACTTATCGGGAAGTGCGCTGATGCTTGCAGTGTACGGAGAAGTCGCTACGAAAATCGGGCGTCCTGTCACTGCGTTTCTGCTTGTCGGGCGGTTTGGGGTGACCCGCGTGGCCCTCGACGACTGGACGACCACCGTCAACGATGTCGATGTGGACTGCATCGAGGTTGAGCAAAGCCCGCGAAACCTTATACGCTCGGGGTTATACCCATCTGTCAAATAATTTGGCCAAACTCCGACATCCAGCATGGCGGCTAGGACACACCATCGTCGAGTGGGGCTCAAGTGGGGCAGAGAGCAAGAATAGATATTTCGACGTTTTGGCCCGCCAGGGGCGTGTTCCCCGGCTAACCACCTCAGATAATTGCTCGTTCCAGGTGACACCCTGCCTTGAGGCGAAGGCACTTAGCGAGCAGTCTCAAGTTATTTTCTCAGCTGTGCCCGTGTAGTGACGGTTGTCGATTGGGACAGGTCCCAAGATCCACATTACTGCACCGAGAAAGCTTATTTCCACGGAGCTCCGTGGATACAGCAAAAAAGATCGGATCGTGTATGCCGACATGGGACTACTGCATCGGAAAAACTTTTTTCCACGGGAAGCCCACGACATTTATGGCCTTGGCAGCCGATCACGGAACCCCAGGGATGGGGCCTAGGTAAAGAGAGCGTATTGGTGGTAATAGACGTGTGGTTTATTGGCAGAAATGTGGTAATTAGAAGGTATAGCAAACACCCGGTTTCACCCTTCCTGTAGTGTCCGATATTAGTACGTACACGGCGGCTACGTGCACACAGACCTGCCGGAGTTACGATAGCGCGCCAGCCTCAAGGCAACTCGATCAGCCAATGGCTGTGCTAGCCAAGTCATCTCAGGCCACGACATTGGCGACATTGCGGAAATGTAACCACCGCTTTGAGCGCTGGCAAATGTAACCTTCGGGCTCGGCGTGCTCCTTTCGTAACTGCGCGCTGAGCCACGTTAATCTGTCGTAGCTGCTTCATGCTAAGCGGGTGCTTTCTGGCGGCATCGCGATTGCCCGATTGGGACGAGACGATAGCGGTGCTAACTCCGAAAGTGAATAACCCCGGGTGCCGCCTGCCGGCAGAACCGGGGGCATAAACACTACCGGTGGTCTGCTATCAGTGCATTCCGACCTGTGGGCCGTTCGTGGGGGCGACGGGGCTTACTTTGTCCTTGATTGATAGCGGCTATTGTTCGGAAAATGTCCGGGTCGAGACTCTGAAACAATAGCACTAAACTAGTTACGAAACTAACGGAAAACACAGGTGCGTGGTGTTTGTGTAAGAGAATTGACGAGCGCAGCGAGAGAGGAGAGTCAGTGTACGCCTGGGGGCTATCGCTGGTGCGCAAGCCACCATGCCACCACAGCCCCGGAAAAACAAGCCCCAGGCTTAGCTTCCCCAGACAATTTCAATATCAGGGGCCGCTGCCGTTAACACCACGGACCCTGCCGTTAACAGTCACTACGGACCCTGCCGTTTACACCACGGACCCTGCCCGCCTGCGACACAGGTCGTCTACAGATCCAATTTTTCACTGACACAAACAGGGACCCTCGGAATGCCAACCGAAAAACACACGGTGGTCGCCCCATTGTCCCCAGTATTCCCCTACCAAACCCATAACCTAGTTTTCGATACCCTAGTTCTCTCCTACATCTCTGAGCTAACCACCCGTGCTGCAAATTTTCGCGACCAACCAAAGCGCGACCGAAAGCCTTTACCCCTTACTATCACATACCATGGGAGGACGGATCCACGGGTTTCTTGGCGGGGTGCTCTTAGCCCTGCTGTTGACCTACTACACCGCTGTGTACATCCGCAAGAACCAACAGTTTGTCAGCACGCTGTTGCAGGCGCTGGACTCGCTTCTCAACCACCGGGTGTTGACCAAGTACGACGAGTGGCAGCACATCCAGCCGGTTGACGCCCACGTGGAGTACGTGCTGCGGCCGTTCTCCGAGTCGTGCAAGGACATCTGGAACGGCGAGATGATCAAGATGGTGAACTGGCTTTACTCCATCAACTGGTACAAATTGGGCGAGAAGGCCGACGAGCTGTTGAACAAGTTGACGGACTCGATTGCGCACCAGGCGTTTGAAAAAAAGTAGATTTATAGAAATGCATACTAACTAGGAGCCCGTGTAACCTGCTCAAACCGTGGCTTCCGGTTGGGACGGCGGTGGAACAACATCCCAATCAGCCAGATGAGGCTGAACGCGGAGAGGAGCACCATGAAGGTGGCGGTGCCAATGATCACCTTGCCGCAGCGACACGCGATTGCGGGGATGATGTTGGAGTAGATGACGTTGCGGCACCGGTGGGGGCCCACGTAGCGCACCATGGTGGCGAGGGTGCCTGTCCACAACCCGATCATGATAAAGTCCATGGGCACCAGCACCAAGTACATTGGCCACGGCCAGAAACGCACCGCGACAATGGCCACGAGACACCAGATGGTCCCGATCACCCCCGTGGCGAGCGCAAGGTCAGCGTAGCGAAATTCGAGCCCCTCGCGCTGGAACTGGTTGACAATCACTGCTGCGAGGCCAATGGTGGTGGCGCATACGAGCAACTGGAAGAAGCGAAGAAGCGTGTTGAGCGTGTTTTCCTTATCGCGCAACATGCCTACGTCTACGGGGTCTAGCTCCTTTAAGAGTGCCAGGCCCTGGTTCATTTGTGCATGTTCAGGTGACAAACAGCTGATGGCTGTTTCGTCTATACGTCCCCACCGTTCGGTGCATATTGTTAAGGTTTCACGTAGGTTGCTGTGGAACGTGAAAAATGTGGGCGCGGCGATCTCCACGCCACACAGCGGAGGCTGTCACGCCATGGATCGCCCGTAGACCCAGTCGAGCCAATGAGCGCCACGGCGGGCGGTCAGGTGCCAAGAGGCCAAGAGCAGGGGGCGCCACAGCGCCGCAGGCCCGCGGCTGGGTTATGTGCCCCAATATGCGGCGCAAGCAAGTTAGCACGAGTGCTGCGATGACCGGGGGCGGCCCGGGGCCCGTAGATGGCACGTAGGCGGTGTGTATCAGCGTAGCCACCCGTAGTTTCGCAATTGGCCCGCCCGCCCCTGCGCGCTTTGTGCTCTGTTCCGCCTCCGTGTCCCCTCCGTCTCTATTTTTACCGAGGTGAAACGTCCTGCACCGAACCCTGCGGTGCCCCAGGCTGCAAAACAAATAAGTGACAACCACCGCAATTATCACTCAATGCCGTTGCTAGAGAAGAGATACTACTATCCGTACGGATACAACAACTACAACTCCGGGTGGCACCGCTGGCGCTGGTTGTTGTGGCTCCTCCTCTTGATCCCCATTTTCTTTTTGTTGTGGGGATTCTTGCGCCGCCGGCGCCACCAGGGGAAAGTGGTGGCGGTCAACCAGAACCAGGGGTTCTGGAAGCCGGCGCAGCAGCAGCCCCAGTACGACCCGGGCTACCAGGCCCAGTACGAGGGCCAGCAGCAGGGCCAGTACAACCAGGGGTATGACCAGGGCTACAACAACAACGACTACCAAAACCAGAGCTACAACAACAACTACGGGCGTGGGGCCACTGACGAGTACGGGCTGGCGGTGCCGCCGCCCGACGGGCCTCCGCCGGAGTTCCTGGAGGTGCCCAGCGGGTCCAACCAGTACAACCAGGGGGCCCAGGAGTCGTATGCGCCGCCGTCGGGCCCTCCTCCCGCCGCCACCAAGTACTAGGATACCCGTTATGTATAATCTAGAGTAATTGACGTATTGTTTGAGTATTTTCTGTAGCTGAAACAGGGGTGAGCGAGAGAAGGAATGTGAGAGCCGTCGCCCGGGGAATTGGCCCGCGGGCGTGGTGGGAGCTGGTTCTTTGTGGGCCCACGAGGCTCAATGGCCCACGGGACCCCCGTCACACCCCCTCGATCGATCGCCCTGCGTTTGCATCGGGGCTTAGTGCCGCTACTTATTTCCACCACCTCTGGTGCCACCATCAGCCGTTCGATCAGCCGTGCATGCATAACGCAGATCCCTTCCCCTCTTCGTCACGCCACCTGTAGACCCATGTTCCACGCTGTCGAGCGACGTAAAAGCCCCAGACGCCCCGTAGTTCGCCATGGCCGACGCAACTCCTTCCCCCATGTTTGTGGTGGTGCACCCCCGCCTGCTGGGCTGGTTCCGCTGGCGCTGGCTCATGTTCTTGTTGCTTCTCATTCCCCTTGGCATCTTGTTGGTGTTCCTTGGGATCCACCTTCTCCGCAAGCGCCTGGAGCGGAAACGCTACAACCAGGAGTTCCACGACCCCGAGCTGTTGGACGAGAACGGGATGGAGAAACCGATCCAGGACCCTGCCCGGCGCGACACGCTGTCGCATTCGCTGAACACGTCTGTCTACGGGCTGACCAACCGTCGGGTGCAAGCGCCCAACGAGGGCCAGTCCACGGTGGAGACTGCCACTCCTGGCCGCGCACAGGGGGAGCTCCTGGCCACGCCCGCCTTCCAGGCTACCCCCGTGGTGTCTCAGAAGAGCTTGGGCGATTCGCCTGCGACGGGCGGTCTCAATGAGCCCGACCCGGCCTACGTAAAGGAAGGCGCCACCAAGTGAGTAGAAATAAACAGTGAGAGAAGAAAGAAGAGAAAGAAAGGAAGAAAGAAAGAAGAAAAAGAGAGAAGAACTGAGCTGAGGTTTGTAGAAGTTTTGTAGTAGTTGCCTGTGTCCTGTAGTTGCCTGTGTCCTGTAGTTGCCTGGTTGCCCGTGGTGTAGCTGATTGTTTAGTTGTAGCTGTGGTTATCGCATCAATCGATGCGAGTATGTCGTGGACGAACTGTCGTAAAGGTTGCAGTTTTTACCCTAACTGAATCATTTGACTCAGCTTGTTGGCTCGTAGACTCCCCCAATGGTACCAACATTGAACATAGAAATTCACGTTGACACCCCCCACAGACTTATCATCTTTTCGCTCAAGCTACCATCGACCCTGTAACCACCTGTCAATAGCGCATTGACACGTTGCATTTCCCCCTCCATTCAGCACCCTAACGGCCACTTTACGAACGTGTAGTCGATCTCCATTCGGATCTGAGACGCCATTGTCTCTTTGCAGCCATCGTACTTGGTAACACAAACATGTCAACAGCCCGATGAATCGGGAAATTTTCAGCGCAGTAAGAGAGACGGTGGTTTTGACACAGTAGTGGAGGGCAGACACGTGCTCCAGTGCAATAAAATGGTACTGATGAAAGAAAAATCCAATTTATTCGTATAGATGATTTTTCCATAGCTCAAAACAAGATCCCGAATTACCACATATAATTCACCAACATGTACTCGACCAAACATCCCGTAGCGCCATATGAACGCCCACAAAATGAGCCACACACACAACCAGTCACAACCAGAAACACTAGTCTCGACCCTATTCCGCCTTAACCCTAGAAACCACCCACAACCTCACCAACCAAGCCCTATCCCCCAGGAGCCCTACCACACCACTACTCCAACCACCACTCCAACCCACACACTCAACCAACCACATCACCCCCCATGAAGGCGTTGGGGGGTCTGGGGGGCGCCGCTTGCGGTCCCCCAGCCAGTCTGAGCCAGTCTGAGCCAATCCGAGCCCGTCTGAGCCACTCCGCTGCGTTTACCGAAAGTCATAATATTACCAACAGGCTATATAATACAGTGTGTGTTTGTCGTCTAGGAGTGCAAAATCACCAACTTGCACTTGTCGTAAAGGATTTGCTGGAACTTGGCGTCGTCGTCGACCTCGAACTCGCGCATGGCGCCCGGGTCCGGCGCCGCGAGCTCGTGCTCGGCCATGTACTCGTCGTAGTCGTTTTTCAAAAACAACAGCACCTGCTGGTCCGCTGCCAACAGCAACCGCTGGTGCAACTTTGTCTTCAAGTCGCGCAACTGCAACACCGTGGGCAACAACAACACAAAGATGTCGTCGCCAAAGTAGAACTTGACCTTGACCTTGCGCGCCAGCGGGTCCGGGCCCAGCAGCTCCAGCACGTTCAGCGCGCGGGTGTTCATGTACTGCGACAACCGGTCCTGCTGGTAGTTGCTCTTTTGCGAGATGGGCTTCAGTGCCCGGCGCACCGGGCCGTCCTCCTCGCGGTCGAACCCGTTCTGGAGCACGTCGAACAACCGCAACACCTCCTCGCACCGCGAGATGTGCGCCGGGAGCGCCACCAACTGGTGTAGGTAGTCGTCGAGCTTTTCGCGCCGGAGCTTCAGGATGGCGTCGTTGACGTTGATGAGGGGCCCCGGAATCAGCGGGATGGTGCGCTTGGCGTGCTCGAGCCGCCCGGCCTCCGCGGGGAAGAGCTCTAGCAACCGCACCTGGAGGTCGTAGAAGTCCTGGTAGTAGCGGTAGAGGAAGCGGGTCTTGCCGTTGGAGAGCTTGGCCACCACCACGTACTGGTAGCGCCCGTGGTCGAGCTGGTACAGGTCGACGCCGGCGTCCAAGAGCTGGGTGTTGGTCAGCAGCAACAGCAGCCGGTTCAGCCCGGGGGCAAAGTACTGCGCGTTGGCCAGCGGCGGCTGGGGCGCCGCCAGGGTCAGAATCAGCCCCAACGGGATCGTCAGCGCCTGGTAGCGCGCGGTCTGGTCCTTCCACTGCTCGACGGTGGGCACGGCAAACCGCTCGATCGCCGCCGCGAGCAGCTCGGGCGGGTTGGTGCCCATGAGGTCGACGATTTTCACGTAGGACACCGGGACGAGGCCCGGGCCGCCCAAGCGGTTGATGGGCTTGGCAATGAACCACTCGTAGTCGTGGTGGGCGCACACAATCAAGTTTTCGCCGGGGAAGATGTCGAGCTCGTCCTCGCGCTCGGCCTTGAACTCGTAGAGCACCTGTGCGTACAAGGTGTGGGCGCCCAGCAGGCGGTTCAGCGCGGCCAGGAGCGTCAGCACGCCCAGCAGCACCAGCCCGTTGGTGTGGGGCCGCGTGCGCTCCAACACCTCGAAGTACAGGATGGGCACCATCCCCTTGGCGTGGGTGGCCGGGTTCAGTGCCTCGTACCACCCGTTGGCCACGTCCTGCAGGTCGTCGGGCAGCAACACGTGGAAGAAGTCGCCCTTGGCGAACTTGAGCTCGCGCGGGCCCTGGGGCGAGTAGTTGTAGAGGGCACGGATCACCTTTTTCGGCAGGCCCAAGTCGGCGGTGTCGTCGGCCAGCAGCACCCGGGTGATGGTGCGGGGCAGGGTCAGCAGGGCGCTGTGGCGTTTGCTGCGGCGAAACGATTTAATCATTTTGGAGCCCGAGGTCGGTGGGTGGCTCGGTGGTGGGCTCGGTGGTGGGTGCGCTCGGTTGGGGACTCGGTGGGCTCAGGCTCCTCGGTAGGCTCAGGCTCCTCGGTGGGCTCAGGCTCCTCGGTGGGCTCCGGCTCCTCAGTTGGCTCAGGCTCCTCAGTAGGCTCAGGCTCCTCGGTAG
>JAKTTW010000101.1:0-38196 GCA_030560525.1 Diutina catenulata
TGAATCGAAATACTTATCATTGCCTATCATTGGGGTACCCTTCGACGGCGGCAACTTCGTTATTTGCATTAATCTTTCCCCTAAAATGATGAAATACACCTCCATATAAGACTGCTAGCTAGCCTTGAATCACCTATTTTCATCGTAACTATGACCCTTGTCTCGCATTAACACTGAATACGAATTTAAAAGAACGAAACGAAAAAAGACAAATTTTACGATCATATCCCTCGCTACTGCTGAAATGTTTTCCACAAGGGTGTAATTCCTTTTGCGATTGAACGTTTCTCTCCCGATCATATTTCTCTGGCTAACGGGGGGTGTCCTTCATTATTGAAAATGCGAAGGTAAATCTCGGCGTTAGTAAATGCGGAAGAGGGATTATTGGCAAGAAACTCAACCAGAACTCAAATAACATGATTAATTTAGTGGCTCACAGTTCTAGCATGAACTTATCCACAATTCCATAGATATCTATTGAAAATCCGATCAACAGAAATATGATCTCAGAGGTCATTTGGAAACAAGGCAGATCAACGTAGTGAAGAAACCGTGAAAATAGTTTCATGCCTAAAACCGACGTTTATCATTCGAAATTTGGAAAACGCATTTCACCACTAGTACATATGATACAAAACAGGCGAAAGGGATAACTTCTCGCAAGTACGACTTGAGATTTGTTCAAGTGTGTTGGGGCCTTAAGTACCTTGAACCATTCTCGCTTGCTTTGGCGAACAAACAGTTTGTTTAAAAACAAACCGAAAAAGATGTATACTTCGTCGAAAGTGAAACAGTTGCAAACCAATTCGACTAGCTCAAATCATTTCACAAGTTTTAAATGCGAGTTTTTCAATCCTCATTATGAAGGTCGAATTTTTGTGTCCACTGTTGAGCTAACTGCGTAATCCATGACACGATTCCAGCAGTAAAGACCCTGAAGCACGTGGAGAGAAATGTCAGACTGGTAAATATTCATCATAAAAACGTAAGCTGACCAATTTTACGTTTTTTGATTTCGAGGGAGGTCTTGTTTTCGTGACCAACGTAATTCTCATCTATACTCTAGGTGGTATTCAAAGGAATTTGCGTAAAACACCTTAAATAGAATTTCTATACCACGGCTACCCTATGAGGGCAACTTACGATACAAGTGATTCCAACGGTTTCAATATGTGTATCCATTGCGACTAAACGACAAGACTCGGAATCATTATTGCCACAGTCGCTTGTGTAAAAGCAAAGCTATCTTTGGACCGGTTCGCGTATCGGAGTTAGCCAGCTATTTATTAGAATATGTACATTATCACCACTCTATGCTCTACTGTATTGAACACGGAAGTCAAGAGGACGAAACCGGTAGAAATTCTTCCAGAACTAAACGCTTATCACTGCTGAGATGTCTTCCACCACAGGATATTACTCTCATGCGACTGGTCTTCACTCACCTGACCATATCAATCTTGTTATGGGCGGTACTTCTTTCCGCCAGTAAACTATCCCTGATAGGATATCCGCTATTTTCATGAAAAGAACCCGTTTGATCGACGAGTCATTTATGCAAGGCCAATGCATAAAAACATGTCGCGACGTTTGCTTATCGAATTTTTTGAGACTGCGAAAAGTTAACACCAAGGCATTTATGTCAAAACTCCCCAATTACACACTTGAAGACGCCAATGAGTTCATTATACCTGACGAACCTGTTGAATCATCACCAAGTTACCGCTCGAGTGGGTTGGACGAAATCTCCGTGGCTCTGGATCATGGTCACGCCAACAATCTCCTTTCAGGTTTCATTCCAAAGGTTGATTTGAGTCTGACGTTTTCCGCATTTACAACATCGTCTTCGACTTCAGTTAGAGTAAAGGAGCTACAATATACTGGAGGCGACACATTGGACGAACCTGTGTGGCACACTCTCAAACGGGATGGATTGCAAATTATAAGGCGATTATTCATTGTCGTATGGCCCATGCAATTAAACAAATTGGCTATTGCGAACCAGAAAAGACTTTTCAACTTTGCTCAAGTTAATGGTCTTCGATTGCCTCGAAACTATAGCAACGTTGTCGATGTCGATGATGTGACAGAGTCGAATGTTGGACTATCTAATGAGGAAGTCAAGATAGGAACATTGGACTGGGATCTCTGGGGGCCGCTTATATTTTCGCTAGTTTTCCTGGTCTGTCTTGGTCTTTCGGCGTCAGATACAAATACAGTCTTCTCTGGGTCTTTCGCCTTTATTTGGTTTTTCTATATTGTGATAGGCTTGAACATACAGCTCTTGGGTGGCACTATATCATTTCTAAGTGCCATCTCAGCTGCTGGCTACTCAATGTTTCCCATTGTAATGGGAGAGATCTGTTGTTCCATTGTGCTAAAATTAAAGTTTTTCCGCATAATTTTGATGTTTGTTTTGAATCTGTGGAGTATTTACGTGGGTTCACTCAGTCTCAAATGCTCTGGAGTGTTGCCCGGACGCGTTCTTCTTGCAATGTATCCATTGGCGCTAATGTACTGCGCACTTTCATGGTTTGTGGTGATAACCTAAAATAGTTCATAGTATGCTTCGAAAAAGTATAATAAATGAAAGGATAATCCAGTCACCATTCGAAAAGGCAGCTAGTAAACTCGCAGTGTTAGCTTTCGTAAATGATGAGTCATCAATGGGAGGTTTTGCGAGAGGCGTCTGTGTGGATGAGGATGCAGTGGCTACTGTGGCGTTCACTTTGCGTAGTTCATAGCGGTTCAAGTGCTCAATGCGCGCAAAACCTATCCTCTGTCGAGAGATCTCGAATGTCGTGAAGAAGCTTTTAAGAAATGCTGCTCCAAGAATCCAGGCATCCACATCTGCACCTTGGATCTTCAGTACACAAACCCCAGGTAGTGAATCGTATTCATTGCCAAGCACACTGCTAACATCAACGTAAACAGGGCCGATTTCGAAGTCTATTACCAACTTTCCCGTGGCGTTACAATTCACTGCAAAATTCCCTTTACCATCTGTGCGAAATGAATCATTAAACGTTTGTTTGTGCAAGGAAATAGCATCTTGATGAGGAACAACTATACCGGTGGTGCCAGTATCGATGATAGCTTGGTTCTCCTTACTGAGGTTCACTAACCAAAATTCCAGTGTCAGCGAAATTGGATACCATTGCATTGTTTCATTGGTAAATTTCGTTTTCGACGAACCATCACCAAGAAAGAGAAGTCCAGCGGCTTCACTTGATCTACGTGTATCATCACTAGCCAAGAATATTGAAAACTCTTCCGAACCAATCAAATTCTGCTTTGCTAGCCGCGTGATAACATTGGTGTCCGATGACTTCGAGCTTATTCCTATCAATCCAGACACAGGAAAATTGGATAACATTTTCGGGATATCTCTTGTCAATCCAATGGTCATATTGACCAATTTAAATGGCCCAACATTGAAGTAACCTTCAGAATTGTCAACTAAACTACATGTGACGTGATCACCCTGATATGTATACGTCACATGAGTTTTCGAGCGAGTAAAATGACTTTCATTCAACGTAGGGACCGATATTATCTGGGCCTCTCTGTTGTATATCCAAGTGAGTGGGCTTCCCGTGTCCAATAGTAACGGGAAAGATAGACCATGGGCCAACTGGGGCAAATTGTAGGTCAAATTGGTGAAATATATCGCATTATCATCATCGGTGTATAACATTTGAGCGGTGTCATCGAAAAGGACTTCAATCGGTTCGAGGCCGAATCCGACTGATTTTTCGCTTGTTATTGTGTGTGTGGCATCAATGCTGGATGTGACAAATTCCCGGAATCGATATTTGGGATGTAGGAATGCTAAGGTCATTGGTAAATAAAAAGCACTGATGAGATATAACATGCTGTATGTGCAATCTCTCTTACGGTCCTTAACCTATGACGCGTTCACTTCCCGGGAAAAACTCAGGGCTATTATTGCAGCTAATTCGCATTGCGGCAGAAATCTTGAAGTGAGATGACGGCTAATCGATGCATCCTACACAATGTTCAAGTGACTACTCTTCATTCGTAGTATTCAAAATCCTGATACCACGAAATATAATGACATCTATCTTGCTGGAGTGCTTTATAAACGCGTTTTCATTGCCCAGAGAAAAACGCGCGCGATGGAGATCGTCACTGACCTAACTTGGATGCATTGAATTCGGTGAAAATGGCCGCGGAGTTGAGCGCGCCCCGTGTTACTCCAGATTTTGTTAATGTGATTTTTGTTGAATGGAGATCCTTTCACAAGAATGCATGGCTGTCTGACTAACACACACTGAGTTTCCATTATTTACCACAAACCCCTCCTGCGTCATTTTGTTTTCAAGGCTCTACCCTTCCGGGTTATTGATTAAGTCGTAATAAATGACAAAATTTTTTTCCATAAGATTTGCTAACTACGTACATAGATACGTAAGATCTTACTGTAAAACACAAGGAAAACATCAGCCAAACCAGAGCGGTTGGAGGGAGAAGGCCGCCATAGGTAATGAAAGAGTATGAGGCATATAACGACGAGTTGCTAGTGGGGTTGACCAAAGGGTAGCAGGAAATGGAACCCTGGTCTCTCACTCGTCGGGAGCATGTTAGCCATTGACACTACCACCGAAATGGGCTCCCCCTCGGCAGTCGTCTCGTCCCCTTAGTTAATTATTTTGGATTTTTTGTTTGTAGTGAAAGTCGGATTGTTTGGTTTAGTGTTTTTTGAATTTTTTTTGAATTTTTCGTTTTTTGGTCTCGAGACATCGATCATGCCATGCCCCTGCCCGTCTTGATGTATTCCAATTTGCTCTTAATCCACTCCTAATAATACAACCAAAAGTTTGGACCTTCTTGAAGATATTGTAGGAAACCAAGTCGGAACGAGTGCGTACTGTTGCCAGTCGCACGCTCCAGTCCTCGGGCGCCTAACCACTAGATGAGGATCGGAGTCATTATACAACAATATTGAGCTTGATAAGAAATGAAACAAAAAAAAATAAGTATTTAGTTAATTTTCGCGAAAAGTGAAAAAAAAAAAAAAGTTGAAAAATTCTGCATTTGTCGTTGTTGTGGAAGCAAGGTTGTTTCTCCAATCACGCGTGACGCAGTATGAGTTCGAATCGCACTAATGATGATTAACAATGGATAAGTGAACAATCTCTGATGTCAAACGACAATTTGATTAAGAAACCGCATGCCTTCCTACTGATGAGCGATCAACGTTGATGCTCTACGTCTTTCAACGTTTTTGCAATAGCAGATAGTGTTCGAAAAAAAAATCACGCGGACGTTAGCGAGTGCCGGTTTTTGTGCCCCCGAATTTTTCTGAAGAAATGTAGGGTTACTTGATTACGCATGCTACAGTGGGTGAAAACAGCGAAGAAATTGGGCTCATCAAGTGAATACCAAGATCGTGAACTCTACGTACGACCAGGCTCTACATAGCATGGCTTTTGCGGAGAACCTGAGTTTGAAATCAAAACTTGTATTGATCACTTCGAAATGTTACTTATTAACCTTGGTGAAGTATTCCTTAGACGAGTCGACTTCTGGCTTGATAGTCTCGGAACCGGGCTGCCAGTTAGCAGGACAAACTTCCCCATGCTTGTCGGTGAACTGGAATGCCTCTAACAATCTGAAGGATTCATCAACTGATCTGCCAACTGGCAAATCGTTGATGGTAATTTGTCTTAAGGTACCTTTGGGATCAATCAAGAAAATACCTCTCAAGGCGATACCCTCTTCCTCAATCAAAACCCCATAGTCCTTCGACAACGAGTGGTTGGTGTCCGCAACCAACGGGATATCAACTGGCCCTAAACCACCGTCTTTACGGGCGACGTTAGTCCAAGCCAACAACGAGTACTCGGAGTCAGTAGACGCAAATAAAACCTGGCATTCAGCATCAGCAAATTTTTTGGCTGCTTCGGAGTAAGCGATGATTTCTGTGGGGCAGACGAAAGTGAAGGCCAACGGGATGAAGGCAAGCAAAACCCACTTTCCCTTGTAGTCGTCAAGAGAAACGGTCTCAAAAACACCGTCAATTACTGCGGTCTTGGTGAATTGAGGGGCAGGCTTTTGAACTTGAGCAACCATTTATATCGATGGATGATTCAATTCTTGAGAAATAATTCCCACTTATATAGAAAAAAAAAAGGTGGCTCATGACAAATTACGCGACGGTCTAGGCTGCAAGATCATTTTGAGGAAAAGCCGAGAACGGAACCCATTCTAAATAATACCACACCTATCCAGGCAACTTCGATGTTCGAGCATTCAAAGTGAATAGTGCTGTGATTACCGAGATTACCGAAATTACCGAAATATTCCAATTGTACTGTTTCGCAGTTGTTATTAGCTGGCATCAACTCTGTCGGTGATGAGTTCGATATTAAAATATATACTACACATTGAATTGTTCCGCAAAGATTATAAGACGCTGTAACAGTTAACGTCAACTTAAGTTCAATCTCTACCAACTCTTGAATGAAGGGATTTCTGTCGTCCGATCACATAATCATGCGTCAAGTAAAAGTCGCACATGAACAAATGAGTTAGGTGGCAGCATTTCTTACAACAACATGGAGAAGTTCGGCTTTCATAAAGTTACTAATAATCCTGTTCAAGGAGGAGCTCATATCAGTCATTCAAGACCCGACCCACCTAATGACAATCGCTCGATGATTTCACCTATTCTGCGTCCCATGTCATTCATGGTCGATAAAGTTCCGTCAAATGACATTGCGGTGGCAAATAGGGTAGCGGTGAATGAAGAAGATTTTGCTCAGTATCCCGACCATATGCCCTTGTTGCTTGATGGGCATTATGTCTACGAGATTGAAAAAAGCCCATTGGTACCTCGTGGTCTGGTCGGATTAGCCGGCCATCTGCGTAAGTGGGGTAAATGGTCTTTGAGGGACAAAATTCAGGCTCAACCCTATAACATTCATGAAAGCGGGTCTCAAAAAAAGTACATCAACTCGATACTGATGTCGATTGACTTCTTCCTGCAACTGGGTGCACATTCCAATCCCATCAAGGTTGATGAAATAACCGCAACCTTCATGAACAATTACGAAAGTCAAATTTTACAACCTACGCAGCCAATGGTGATTGATTTTCAAGGAAAGCTATTCAAAGTTTGTGTTCAAACAGTGGAAATTGTGGACGTTCTGCAGGCCGATGGATTGCCTGATATCAAGCAGCTGGCAGATTTAGACACGAAAGGCATCATCACTAAATCAACAAGTATCGATTTTTTTGCTCATGATGGCTCATCAATCAACTTGATGTACGGTCTGGGTAAGGGAGGTTTCTTTTCACGACCAAAGCCTCGTGGCCCACGAAAACAATTAATAAACCCCGACTTCAAACTCGAGGATTTAGGGATTGGAGGCTTGGATGATGAATTTCAAGAAATTTTTCGTCGAGCATTCAATTCGCGGATCTTACCACCTGAATTGGCTGAAAAATTGGAATACAAGCATTGTAAAGGCATGCTTTTATACGGCCCTCCGGGAACAGGCAAAACTTTAATTGCCCGAAAGCTTTCGAAAATGTTAAATGGCCGGGAACCCAAAATTGTCAATGGGCCTGAAATGTTATCCAAGTTTGTTGGCGAATCCGAGGAAAATATTCGCAAACTTTTCAAGGAGGCCGAAGCGGAGTATAAGCTGAAAGGCGACGAGTCTGATTTGCATGTGATCATTTTCGATGAATTGGACTCCGTGTTCAAGCAACGCGGTCTGGGGAAGTCCGACGGAACCGGCGTTGGAGACAACGTGGTCAATCAATTATTGTCGAAAATGGATGGGGTTGATCAACTCAATAACATTTTGATCATAGGTATGACGAACCGCCTTGATTTGATCGATAAGGCGCTCTTACGACCTGGACGCTTTGAATTACAGATTGAGATAGCCCTTCCGGATGAGAAAGGGCGTCATGATATTTTGTTGATTCATACTAAACTGCTTCGTGAAAATGGTCTATTAGATAATGATGTCGATTTCCACGAGCTAGCTGTACAGACCAAGAATTTTACGGGTGCTGAGTTGGAAGGCTTGTGCAATTCGGCCAAATCTTTTGCCATTTCGCGTCATACGAAAAGCGGCACAATTGCGCAAATTGATATGGACCTGATATCAAGACTTAAGATCACTCGGGAAGACTTCATCTTGGCTCTTGGTGAAGTCAAACCTGCCTTCGGTACTGATGAAGAAGACTTGGAAGCTGCCGCGCCCCATGGTATAATACAGTATTCTCTGGCCGTGAAACAAATCTTCGATAAAGGCCAATCGTTCATTGAGGAGGTGAAGCATTCGGAGACAGACTCGTTAATATCGGTTTTGCTCCACGGCCCCCCTGGGTCTGGGAAAACCGCAATTGCGGCGACTCTCGCTTTGAATTCAGATTTTCCCTTCATCAAGATGCTTTCCGCTGAGTCTGTTGTGGGTATGAGTGAACAAAGTAAGATTGCCTACATTGACAACTTCTTTCGCGATGTTTATAAATCTCCTCTTTCAGTCCTCGTTATTGATAAGCTTGAGACTTTGATAAGTTATGTACCCATTGGACCGAGGTTTTCGAATGATATCCTTCAGGTGATTAAGGTTTACTTGACGAAGAAGCCACCCAAAGGCCGCCGATTATTGATACTTGCAACCACATCAGCATATGGTGTTCTTAAAAACATGGATCTTCTTGGTTCATTCTCAAACGCGCTAGCCATACCTGCTATTTCAGATGTCCAACAATTGGGACGTGTTTTATCTCGGGTTGGCTACGAGAGAGAGAAGAACAACATCGTCGGTCAGTTGGAGGGATACAACGTCAATATTGGTGTGAAGAAATTACTCCAAGTTTTGATGAATTGTCGATACCTGCGATCAGACTCTAACGCTGTTGTTGAAAGTATTATTGAGGCCAATGAACTTTAATACCTTCAATGTGTGGGCTTTCTAAGCTGAGCGGCTCAATATGTAATACCAATTGCGTAATGGTTCCTGGAGTTTAGCTTTGAAGTTGCATTTATTTCGGAGTAATTGTACTGAGGTGGTCATGATGTAACATAGCTAAAAAATTTATTCATTCTTTAATCGTTGATGGTTTTTATCGGTTCAAGAGAAACATTGCTTCTGGCTATATGTTTTTTCCGTGAGTTTACAATGAGTTCATGAGGATTTGTCTAAAAAGCCTTACTAAAGGTTAGGTATTTTCAGGCAGTGGAATTATAGTCAAAGATCTGTATGTTGTTGTATGTTCTCGTGGAATAGGTTTCTGGCAAGTGACGTGAGCAGAGTCGGTCGAGTGGCTCGGTGAATTCGCAGAGCAGCCGTTCGCAAAGGAGTCCGCCGGCAAAGAAGAGGACTCAGACGTAAAGTGTTAGGCAGTTCGTTTCTTCTCTGACCAATTGAGTTACAATGGTTGTAGGATCTTCCAAAGCAACGCCGGAATCTACGTGAGGGATGGGATTTTGATGTTGCAAAGAGATAGTCTATACCGACTCCTGTAGTAACTAAAATCACTTTTTTCAAAATTAAAGCTTTTACCTTGACTCCATAATTTATTAGCTTTAGCTAACGAATTAAACAATTTGATTATATATAATGAAGCTTCGTCAAAAACTTTCTTAGAGCGCTGCGCGCAGCGTTTGCAAAGTTATCATCAAAGAACATGTCAGCTCATTTGAAAAGTTCAGTAGTTGAATAGAGACGACCCTTTCGTTTAAGATACTCCGTGTGTGATGCACTCATTCCACATCTCTTCCTTAGGAAACATGAGGAAGGCTGCCACCTAGCCGGTTGTAGCGAATGTGTGTAGAGAATTTGAGGCAGGGTTCAGCGCAGCTGAGCTATGCTGTCCTGGGAACAATAAGAAAGCGGCGCCTCTATGCGTCCGACGTAGGTGTTTAAGAAGCAGTCCTCGTCTGTAAACATCATTGGTAATTCTATAATTATCGAGCCTAGCAGTCTTCAGGAACTCACGTATGTTTTTTTCTTCCATATATTCGCTAGTTTACGTAAGTACGTAAGATATGGCCATAAAAGTCGAGGAAAATATGAGCCTGACCAAAGCGGTTGGTCGGAGAAAGCCCACCATGTGCATGGCAATCTGAGCAACACACACAGAGAGTTTCCATTCATTAGCACAAAGCCCTCTTGCGTCTGGTTATGCGGACCTGATTTAATCGGAATAATGTAGCAAAAAAATCCAAGATGATTACCAGGAACAATGTAAAAAGTATCGTGTTTGGATTTTTAAATAATTTTCAGAAAAATTGGAAAAAGAAACATTAAAAAATCATGGAAAACAAAATCAAAATGTTGGTATGGGTTTGGTGACTTGGCCGAGTGGTCTAAGGCGTTAGGGTAAGGAATGTTCTTTGCTCTCCTAATCTCTTCGGAGGCGAGGGTTCGAACCCCTCAGTCATCATCATCAGATTAGAAACTCATTCTTTTTTGGATCCAAAATCTCATTTGCATTCGCGTATTCGACTTATCACTCTTGTCCGACGAGTTTCAGACGGACCGAAAATACGTAACGTTGCAAAACGGGTGTTCCCGATCATTTTTGCTTTCGTTACTCAATGCAAACCTTGGTGATCTAAAGGCGAAGAGGGTCATTCAAAAGACAACGAAACTGTTATCATAACCAATAATTCTTCATGCGTTCATCAGGCCATTTGTTTTTGCTTGGCTTGCATTTAGCGAATTTTTATGTGTGGAGCACCGACAATTACCCCAACTTTTTTCTCCACCATCATTGATGTTACGCCGAGCGATTATTCCAGGCCGCAAACGGTTGCTTTCTTTAGCCAGTCATAATGACACGACTACCCTGGTTGTCATCAAGAACACTTTGGTTGAATTTAATAATGTGTTTTTACGCGATGCCTGTAATTCAGCCGAATCAGTTGATCCATTTTCAAAGCAAAAGTCCTTTTCGACGGCAGAAGTGATCGGAGGTCTTAAAATCAAAACGACCCCTACTGTTGTTAAAGCACCGGACTGTGACGAGGATGCATTACGTGTCGAATGGGAACAGAATGGACTTACGCACGTTCTGACATACCCGGAACTGTTTCTCTTGAAGTATCTGACCAAGTTAAATCGACGTGCTGATAAATTTTTTGAGAAGGAACAAATTTATTGGGACAACAAACAGGTTGACATCGAGGATTTGACGAGTACCTTCAGTGAGTACATGGCCTCTGATCCTCGATCATTTTACGAGACTGTGGAAAATTTGAACAAGTATGGCCTCGCTTTTGTCAGGGATTGCCCACTGGCACCTTTCGAGCACATGTCTGAGAAGAATTCAGGTTCTTGGCCCGTAGCTCACTTGGCCGAGCGTTTTGGCTACATTAGGAAAACTTTCTATGGCACATTATTTGACGTGAAGAATGTGAAGGAGGCCACGAATATCGCTTACACGAAGGTATTCTTGCCATTACACATGGACCTTCTTTATTATGAACTGCCTCCTGGCTTGCAATTTTTGCACGCGCTCCAGAATAGCACGCTAGGTGGAGATAACATTTTTTGTGATTCGTTCCTCGCAGCTCGTTACGTGAGAGAACGAGACCCCAATGCCTACTACGCATTAACCCAGGTCCCGATATCGTACCAATATGACAATAACGGCGAGTTTTATTACTACCAACGACCTCTTATTGTTGAAGAGGAAGGGTATCTCGAATCTAAATCTTACCGGCCCAAAATCAAAGAGGTGAATTATGCCCCACCATTTCAAGCCCCCTTTGAATCAGGTATTTCCAATGTGGTTGCACATGACGTGACCGCTGAAGTAGGTTCAGGTTCTCATCATGCGCTGTCTCTGCACTATTTATTCAAGGACTTTTTGCGTGGGTTCAAATTGTTTGAAGATTTTGTGAACGACCCTGCGAACCATTACCAGATCAAATTGCCAGAAGGCACAACTGTTATTTTTGACAATCGACGGGTTCTCCACCTGCGTCTCGAATTCTCGGACGAAAATGGTGGTGATCGCTGGTTGATGGGGACCTATGTGGACGGAGACTCTTTCAGGTCGAAATTGAGAATGGCAAAACGGGCGCTTACTACCACCTGAAGGCGGATTTCAAGTACCCACGATTTATATAGTGTTCTATCATTTAAACATTTTTGCAGCAATCTCATACTTCGCGCGTTCCATCTGCTCTCAAGGAACAGCGAACGCATAATAGCATGGATACAACAGCCAAGGTTCCAGTGTCACACACGTTGTGGTCACCCCATGATACCGTAAAGGACGCGGCAGAATTCTTGGGGATCAACTTGCCTGACGAGGCAGCTCGAAATCTTGCAATGGATGTTGAATATCGTATTCACGAAATACTCGAAACGGCTATCAAGTTCATGCGTCATAGTAAGCGGAAGCTTCTCATGACGAATGACATTGACCATGCATTGCAGGTACTCAACATTGAACCGTTGTATGGCTATGATAACTCACAAACTTTGAAGTTTAAGGAGGCATTAGTCGGGGCCGGAGGACTGCTGTTGTACTACATTGATGATCATGAAATTGAATTTGAGAAGTTGATTAATCAAGAGTTGCCCAAGGTTCCACGTCAAACCACGTTTACTGCCCACTGGCTTGCTATCGAAGGCGTCCAGCCTATGGTTCCACAAAATCCTTTGCCGCTGGAAATCAAGGCGTTACCCCCAATAATACGAGGAGCCACATCTCTGTTTTTGGGGAGTGACATTTTACAGTTGGGTGCAGCCACAGGTACTGGAGATGACGGTTCGAGCACAGATGGCAAGAGCTCAGTGGCGGTGAAGGAGAAGAAGACAACTGAAAAGGAAATGAAAATCAAACCTAAAGTCAAACACGTCCTCTCGAAAGAGCTCAAACTCTACTTTGACAAGGTTGCAGAGGTCTTAATTCTGGTCGACTCGGAGCAGGACCATCTCAAACTGGCTGCGATAAATTCCCTACGAAATGACACTGGCTTACATCAATTAGTGCCTTACTTGATCCAGTTTGTTGCAGAACAAATCACCAACCAACTTACGAATATTGAAGTTCTCCTGACCATGCTAGAAGTCATCTTGGCTCTCACCACGAATAAGACCATCTTCTTGGATCCTTATGTTCATGCACTCATGCCTTGTATTCTTACATTGTTGTTAGCTAAGCGCATAGGTCCACTCATCACGGAGTTTGATCTGCCAGAACTGCAGCAACTATTACGCAACCAATTGGAGGTTCGAAAGATTGCACTGGCGTTGTTAAGTCATATTATGTCCGTGTATGGTCTGCTGTACTCGACTTTAAGGCCGCGAGTCACCAGAACTTTGCTTCGCGCACTTTTAGATTCTACGAAGCCGGTCGGTACTCATTACGGGACGCTTTTAGGTCTCAAGAACATGGGTCTGGAGGTCATAAAGCTCGCAGTGGTTGGCAATTTGAAAGTTTGGTATAAAGGTGTCATCGAAGTTGACTCGAAAAGCGAATTCGAGAAGGACATTTTAGTATCGACGGTGCTCGATGTATTGCGCCAATTGAAGGTCACACTGCTGGCAGACTCCGACATGGAGCCAATGAGTGCGGAAGTCGAGGGAATGTTACGCGATCGTATAGGTGACGCTCTCGCTGAAAAAGTTCTCCAATTGGAGGACGTAAATGATATTACACGTGGAATATTTTTTGGAGAAATGAATTGCTGATCGGTTATCATACGTGGCTTAATTGCCATTGCTATGGTGTTGATTTCTTTAGCCACTCCTTTTTTTGTCGACCAATAATTCCAAGATTACATCCGTTCGAAGGGCATTTTCAATTGTGCACACAATATGAATGCACTAATACATTATTCGTAGGGAAACGTATGACAAGTTCAGACTGGCTTGTTCTTACTTTAGGGAAATACAAGTGCCTATGATGACATCTTCAAACGGAAATTGAATGCGTGCTTCAACCAATGCGCGATCTTAGGGTCATCTCCCTTAATACGTCCAGGCTACAGTGCTTGACTGGAAAATCGCTGGTGGCACGATATGTTCTTGGAGGATGTGCCCCAACCACACCTCAAGGAAGACCCCGAGTTCTTGTTTTTAGTGAGCAGTCTATTTGATGCTTTTGAACGAATCACTCGGTCCAATTTCAAAGGCGGCGTAAAGGAGGGGAAGTTTCAAGTCATCACCGACTTCATACACATCTACCGCATGCAGAATGGGGATGATATATATCCTAGTGCCAAATTAATCTTCCCTCAATGGGCTGGAAGACTATACTACATGAAAGAGGTCACCCTTGCTCGACTAATCATAAAGATGTTTAATATTCCGAAACTGCTGGAAGAACATCAGATTTTGCACAATTGGAAACACAATTTCCATATAACCAAACGTACTGAGAGCGAGACTAACCACTTGAGAAATCTTCCTTTGAGAGCAGCCAAAATTATCGTCGATAAACGCAAAAAGTCGACAGGTTTGCATCCATCGCCACGATTGACGGTAACTGAAGTCAATGATCTTTTGGACTCACTAAGCGACTTGAACCAAGTTAAGCAAATGGACAAGTTGAAGAACTTCTTTTCATTGGCTCTGGTTTCAGAGATCAGATGGTTTATTCATATTGTTTTGAAAAAACCCATTCTCGCAGGTTACGAAGCCATATTCTTCGAATGTTGGCATCCGGATGCATGGAAACTATACGGGATTTGCAATTCGCTACAAAAGGTGTTCAACTACTTACTAGATCCTGATAAACGCCTAGGTAAAGAGCAGTTATCTCTTCAAACGTTCTGGAAGTTCAAACCACAACTCGCAACCAAACTACAAGTAAAATATGACACACTCGTCAAAAACTTGAAGTCCTTTGAGGATATGGACCTGAAATATACCGAGATGATGGAAAGTCAAGAATTACTCGGTAAATTTTTCATCGAAGAGAAAATGGATGGAGATCGCATGGTTTTACATAAGTTTGGAGACAATTTCAAGTTTTACTCGCGAAGACTAAAAGATTACAGCTTTTTGTACGGCGAAAGAACAGAGATGGGCTCGCTCACGAAATACCTTACCGATGCCTTCGTCACAGATAAAGAAATCATTTTGGATGGCGAGATGGTTGCATGGGATTTTGATCGCAAAGTGATCCTCCCGTTCGGTACATTAAAGTCTTCAGCTGTCCAGGAATCAGTTCGCCAATTCACAACAATTGATCATTACGAAGAGCAACACTCATATCCATACTATCTCGTATTTGATATATTGCGCTTTGGAAACTTGGATTTGAGATCATATCCATTATTTTACAGGCGTAAACTCTTGGAGAAAATCATCAACCCAGTTGAAAATCGATTGGAGATATTGCCGATCCGTGTTGCCAGTACCTCTGTTGACATAACGGATGCGATGAAAGAAATTATTGCACGGAGAGGTGAGGGGATTTTGGTGAAACACGTACAATCTCAATATGAGGTGGGACGTAGATCGAATAAGTGGTTCAAAATTAAGCCGGAGTATTTGGAACGCTTTGGCCATAATTTGGACCTCGCGATCATTGGCAAGGAGCCAGGCATTAAAAATTCCTACATGTGTGGCCTTCGAAATTCCGAAGGTGTGTGGTTAAGCTTCTGTATGGTAGCCAATGGCTTTCTGCAAAACGAATACGCCAAGATTGAATCTAAGTTAGGCGGCTCGTGGCGAGCCTTTAAAACAGATCCCCCCCCTCCGGATATGCTTGTTTTCGGCAAACGTAAACCGATGCTATGGATAGATCCTACACAATCATTGGTTCTTGAAGTGAAGGCGCGAGACGTAAACAACGCAGAGGAACTGTCGTATGCCGTTGGAAGTACACTACACTGTCTGTATTGTCGTCTGGTCCGTGAGGATAAATCTTGGAGAGAAGCAGACACTCTTGACGAGTACATCCGCATGAAATTAACTATGCTGGACAAGGTTCAAGGCGATCAAAGGGCGGTGAACAAGCGTCTCAAACGTGATTCCTTTTACGAAGTATCAGCCCCGGCACAGGTCTCTGAGAAACTGCAGCTTATGTCACCGTTCAATTTCATAATCTTGAGTGGACATAAGCGGCGCAAACTCTCGAAGGAGCAATTGCAACTATTAGTTAGGCTGCATGGTGGAAACGTAATCAACCGTATCGATAGAAGCACAAATCGCCAGACAATTGTGATTTCAGAGAAGTCCGTCCCACTGTCCATAGCTTTGTTCAAGCGTGGTTTTGATTTGGTGAAACCTGAGTGGATTGAGCATTGCACTTTGAAGCGTCAAATTTTACAACTTGAGCCAGCTTTAACATTCAAATCACATTTCGAATTTCGAGGAAGCGATGCAATAGGAGATAGCTATCTCTTACCGACACCGTTATCCCTGATGCATGTACCCCAAGTGAAGCCCGAGGTTGACACCACAGGAGGGGAAGTACTGGATTTGCTTTTCAATTTGTTCCGCGGGTCTAGATTTTTAGTTGTCGCCTCCTCAGAGACATCACGGAAACTTTTGAGTGGACGTATAGAACGGTTTGGGGGTCATGTCGTAGAGCTTTTAGGAGATGATGTGGGCTACATTGTGATTTCTGAAGATGGTAACCGCCAGCATCTCCTCACGACGATAAACTCGCTAGCGGCGGACTTGGCAGCTTTCTACACAGAATCAGCACAATTGCCATTCTTCACAACTGATGGTTTCATTGATCGTTCCATTCTTGAAGGGACCATCGTTGATCCCGAGGATTTCAAATACGTATAACCATGTGGAGAATATTCAACAATAGATCCTGCTCAAAACATAAAACACGGCGCCCCCTTGCTGAAACTGACCTGCACAATGCCTTTGTATATAAACCTTGTTGGACAAAAGTTGTCAACAAAATGGTTGACTACAAGCAATGGATGAACGATATAAATGACGACACTAAAATCACCCGGATCTCAATTCCAGGCACACACAATTCAGCTGCTTGCCACACTGCTCTCCCGTCTGTTCAGTGTCAAGGAGAATCATTGACTGACCAGCTCAACAATGGCGTGCGTTTTTTGGACTTTCGGGTCGGACGCATGCTCATGAAGGAGGGTGAAGAGTCCAAAGATTTGATGGTTGTGCACGGCAAATTTCCAGTGAAAATTCCCTTTCCTTTGAAATTCTCGGATGCTTTGAAAGAGGTACTTGACTGGTTGAAAATTGCGAAGTCTGAAACAGTAATCGTGTCTATAAAACAAGAAGGAAGTGGAGAATGGGACAACGACCATGATGAATTTGGTAAGTGTATTTGGGACCGATACATTAACCCCAGCAAAAATGATTGGTATCTCAACCCTTCTATTCCAACTTTGCGAGATTGTCGTGGTAAAGCAGTCTTGTTCCGTCGATTTGGGGTCCAGAATGACGAACTTCGTCGCGAATTTGGCTTTGATGCAGCGTGGTGGACTTACAATACTACCGACGACGACCGGGGTGAATTCGTGGTCCAGGATTTCAATGAAGTGAAGTCTAAGGATGATCTTGGTAAAAAAATTGATTACGTCAAACTGATGTTGAACAAAGCGCGCAGTTATAATGAAAAGAACGATAACAAATTATTCGTCAATTTCACGTCAGGCTCGAACTTTTTTGACCCGCTGGTGTGGCCTCAACCCGTTTCAGAGGCAATGATCCAAGGTAACCTTGATCTGGAGTTTAAGAAAGGTTCGGGGATTTTAGTGTTGGACTATGCTGAAGCTGACAATTGGAAGATGCCTCATAGTCTCGTTAATTCAAATTTCTGAGTATAGTTCTCAATTTTAAGTGTTATTTCTAGACCCATCGTACTCAAAAGGGGTCTTCAAACGGGTCCTCTTCGTCGTAGTCGTCATCTTTCTCGAATTCATAAACAATTGCACCCCCCAAAGCACCCAAACTCGATTGAGCTTGCATGAAGGGAAGCTCGACTTGCTGACGTGCTAATTTCTGTCTATGGGAAGTAGAGAGATTGAACGTGGTGAGATCGCGGAGAAGCTCTTCATCGTTATCATCGTCTTTCTCTTTTTTAACAGTGGTGTATGTGTTGGTTGCCGAATCAATGTGGAATCGATGTATAACGGATCGTCCAGACTTACGTCGATGAGTAAATTCGAGGTTATACTGCTCCAGATTGACCCCGGGTACTAACTGAATATGATCAAGAAAGTCTTGTAGACGATCATCGTTCAGTTGTGGCGAGATTTCAAAAATAGCGTTCGCAATGTAGCTTGTTAAGGTTAAGGGGTCAGGGTATTTGCATGTAAGAGTAGACAGCTCAATAGAGGGAAATCCATCATCGTTGTGCAAAGTAGCAACGAGAGTCACCCGCGGACCCGCAATCTGAGATATGAAATCCACCAATTCTTCAGTTTTGATGTGATTGAGTGAATCAATAAGGACCAACAGTTTGGACGCTCCAAAAATTTTGGATTGAAGGCTCTCAGCAACCGACTTTAGATCCATCTCTAAAGCATTAAACTCTATACACGACCCAGAATGGAATGTAGGTATCTCGAAGTTCACCACAAGGCACTGCACTGATTCAGGCTTGTGGTGTATGAACTCTTGGATGAAATACTTGGCAGACTGGGCGAGGCTATCCACAATAAGGAAAAATCCCGGGTCTTTGGCCTGCAATACTCTTTTCAACAAGATGGTTGAATTTTCCATAGGTGGCGACCCGATGTGGTTTGGATTTCGTTGCGATGTTCCCTGTTGCGACAAAATTCCCTTTTTTCTGCGCTTTTATTACTATAGATTTCATAGCGAACAAGAGTCTGACGGTATACACTAATTTTAGTGTTTACTTAATCTCGACTTATGCTTAAGTACTAAACGGAGTTGGAGACATTCTCCAATTCGATTAAATCTTTCCAGACCTCCTGAACACTGTTAGTTGTACTGACCTTTGCTGCAATAGCGCTGCGCCGGTCGTTATTAAGGCGCTTGAAGTAGCGAATAACCTCATAATCCAACATTGGACGAATGTTAACATTCGTGTCGCTTAACATTTGAGCATGAAACCGATTAAGTCGCGGATTGAGGCCGCAAATATGGTACTCCTTATCCGTCATCTGCTGTTGCAACAAGTAGAGTCGACGGTAAGTGGACTCCGATAATGGCACTATGCAAAACACACCACCATCAACAGTGACCCCTATTGATTTCCAGTCACCTGTAATCGCACGCATAATCTCCTTATCAACGAGAGTCTCCTCAGCTCGTGGCATACTATGCATGGAAGTCACATGAGAGTTAATGGCAAACAGCGCTCGATGAATGAGTATCAGTCCGTTAGACAGCGCGGGGTCATCAGGATCATACTCAAGCACCAGCAAGACGTTATTGTTATTCGCAATAGCAATGTAGATTTGGTTACCGTTGCAGATGAAATCAGCGCAATTTACGTCAGTGTACTGCAAATCTTTCCCCAAGAGCACCATTCGGAAGGGTTCAGCATCAAATGCAACCAACCAAACCAGCTTCAAAGTGTCTCCAAGTAGTACTAAATTTCCAAATGCTTTCGCTTCGCTCACGTACACCAGAGTGTCAATGAAAGCCACAGACACCACCCCCGTATCTTGCAAGTCTCGAACAATAATTTTTTGACCTTGGGCAACAAGAAATCGGCCCAGTACCTCTGCAACTGCAGTCACCGCACCTTTCGTGACCTCACGGAAGTACCTTTTGAATTTATGGTTGGTTTCGGGCCTACCCGGCTCGGGAATAATATCGATAATTTCATAAAGGTTGAACAGACCATTTGCGGCCAAATCCTCCATGCGATAACGACCAGTTCCAACTGCAACAAACTCTCGCTTGCTTTTAAACTTGCTTGTTGACAGCCCGACATCCAAAATCATCGTCTTCATACTCATGACGACTTCACCATTGTCAAAAGGGATGGTATCAATTGTCAGCCAATTCAAAGGGGAGACGAGTTTGATAGAACCACAGTCCGTGGAAGCTGGCATTTTGTCTATATCCGTCCCAACAATTGCAACATTTTGTTCGTCAACAGCTTCATAGGGCACCAGCTTACTGGTAGCAACCACGTACGTGTTCAGGTGCTCGTGATATGCAACTCCTGTGATCGATTCGCCCACTGCAATCCGACGAATAGGCCAGTAATTGTCATAATTAACATTCTCAACTGGTAGCTCGCAAATTCGAGCATTTTGTTTCTGGTCCAAGAAAACGAGACCATTTCTAACGCGATGGTCGTTATACGGGGCCGCAGAAACTGCGGCAATTTGCAGAAACTTAAATATACGCGGAACCAGATGTATGGACTTCAAAATCAAATACGGCGTTATCCCCGTGACGAAGAGTGCAGTGTACCCATTGAGATCACTGAAATAGACCAATCGGCGTTCAACGGTTGTTCCAAGCGGATATGCGTTATCAGGAGCACCCGTCGTCCTCAAATCGCGCTCTTTTACCATTGCAAAATTGACGCCATTAAAGTACAATCGGTACATCACAACTTCACCGCCAACGGTAAGCACAGTGAGATATTCTTGTTTATGATGACTGTCCCCTAACTCGGTGAAAACTACCTGTTTGATTGTGGGGTCGGGTTCCGTATCACGCTGCTCGAAAGCAGCTATCTTCAAATGCTCCAGGCCTTTGGCAATGTCATCAAGTTGGTAACATTGGTCTGCGTGCTGCCGGGTGAAAGCAACTACCCGATTGTCACCAGTAACTAATATAAACGTTTTCTGTTTGCGGGAGTTCACAAACTTAGCCGTGGCTGCATCAGTATTCGAAACCTGGCCTCCGACGACCAGACGTTTGCTCCCACGGGGCTTGAGTACTGAGGCATCTTCGGACACAACATTCAATAATTTCGAGTTCGTAATATATCCCAGGGTAATGATAGTATCACCAAGAATACTTGGAGGTGCAATAGTGGTGTAGGAGTCATTATAGGCATTGATGGAAAGAATGGACACCGCTCCCGACGCCAAAAAAATCATGAGAAACTCGTCCTTGAGGTAAGACATCACAACTTCCAGACTGATTTCGCTCAGCATATCCATCTTCTTCTTGAATTTATCCGTGTATAAGACAATCAGCTTGGGGGTCACTTGTAAAATGTTTTGACCATCGTGAAGCTCATGCATAGCGATGGTGAGCTCCTTGTGTCGAAAATCTTTCGTTTTGAGGCGGGCATACAATTTCTCAATCTGGAAGATCTCCAGCTTAGCGTTAGCGTCATCTGAGGTAATCAAAAATTGCTTGTTGATTGTCCACATTCGATTCACGTGCGAAAACAGAAGAGAGCTCAGGATATGAGGCTGAATAGTAGGGGTCATCACGTGAAGACACGCGTCGGTACCGCTACCGCCGCCAGCAACAATGTTAGTCTCTTGAAAACTCGGGTTTGCCAAATTCAGTTTGAATTTCTCCGTCAGCAGGAGCCCAATTGCCACCAGGGTGAGTGGTCCGTGATTTGAAAGTTTATCATGGCGAACAAACTGTAATTGTGCTGTTTTTGGTGCTGTGGCAGTAATTGATTCATCACCATATAAGGCTTTATCCTCATCATCATCGTCATAAAGTCCATCATCATCCGCATCGTCTTCGTTCAATTCAGATGTTTTACTGTTGCCTTGGTCCTTTTCACCACTAACAACCTCCAGCCTGAGCTCCTTATTCTTGAGATTCTGATAGGTGTAACCCACCAATACCGCGTCGCTAGTGCATCCCCCAATGAACACAAGATTATTGTCGAGGCAAGTTGCTTCTCCAGGATTCACTACGCGTAAGGCTTCTGCCAGCAAACGCAGATCCTCGGTACTGGCCTTGGGTGGATCAACAGGAATTAACAGCATTCGCTTGATAGCCTTCCCATCCATATCGAATGCGACATAATACAGGGTACCGTCATTAGCAATGAGCAACACTCTAGAATCATAGGGAAGAGGAATCACCGTACAATTCTCTAAGCGCAAACGCAACATCAGTTGATCCACATAGTTTTTCGTCAGAGATGTGACGCTCGCGGTAAACTCGTTCACAGCAATACGACGCACAATGCCCCCGTTGTCTACATGTAATAATTCATTGCACCCAATCAACAATGCACCATTCAACGGGGCTGGTAATGCGATCACCCTATCTATGTCGTAAGGCAAGTTTTCTACCTTCAAAACCAGAACGGTCAGTTTGGCGACTAGGTCCACGGTTAGCACGGTGTAGACAACGTTGTCTTTCACTTTAGGGAGCATGCCTGCCCACGTATACTTCGATTGCAGTAATACACCGACAGTGGGTTCGCGGTAATTATGCAAAAATTGTAAATCAATGACATCACCAAGACTAGAGTCAAGCGAAGCTGCATCCATAATGAAACTGGAGTCAAAAGATGCGTTAGCATTAGCATCTGTGCTTGCTGAATCGATTGCATAACCATCGTCATCGCTATCGTCTTCATGCTCCACCTCGAAGGGCAAAAAGGTCATGAGGTTCTTGAAGCGCAAACAAACCACCAGTGAGTGAGTGGGTTCAACTAATAGCTCCAGGTACAGCAAGTTTTCTATAGTTTGATCTTGCAACGCCTTCTCGTAGAAATGAAGCAGCACAGTGGAAATAGCAGCAGTGGTGGCATCCCATTTCACTATGGAAAACTTTGCGTACTTGGTCAGTACAACCACGTAGTCAAGATCAGCACCAGATATACGCAATGCCTTGAGATCTGTGATGCACCCATGGACCTTATACAGCTGAATCAATTGCAACTTGATCCCTTGTTGTGTTTGGATAGGGTCAAAAATTTGCAATATATGAGTCTTGGCCACAATCAACTGCTTCCTTTCAGGCGTTAAAAAGTAACAGCCAACACAGCTGGTGACTTGAGTTGGCTCTATAATCTCCGTATACGCCTCCATAGTGCACTGCTGTGGATTGTTCAAATTTTAAAAAGTGCGTTGTGCGGCTCGAGTAGACCAGATGCTTCACGGACTTTAAGATCCAAGCCAAGCGGCGTGACACGTTGAGAGTGGTATCACAATGACCAAAGATTGCTAATGAAGAAAGGAAGCACGCGTTCTGTAGACTTGTTAGTTTATACCTCTAGCTTGCAAACACGCGTTTCGCACTCGCAATTTCCAGAAAGTTTAATGCCAACTCTGCCTCGCGTTCACGGCATGGGGAAGGATGATTCTATTCATCTAGACCAAGAAGTCGGACGCGCTCCACCATTATCAAGTCTTCGTCACTGGGCAGCCAATTCTACGCCCCAAACCCGTCATGCTTCTATTAATTCCATTATAGAAGATGTTTTGAATCAGAATCGAACTCCTTCACTGATAGGATGGAATAAAGCAAACGAATATGCTCATTATTTACGTACAGGGCACCTAGAACCCTACCCTGAAGTTTATGGTTCCTTGTCAAGAGACCATGGGCCCCCGGGTAATTCTGACAATCGGGTGTCAGGTGCTGGTTGGGCGCCTTCGACCTCATGGAAGAAGTTCATGCTGTTACACACACTTATTACCGGCGCGATTGGCGCTTTGAGTATTGCTTTCATTTTACAGTTGTTATTCTTCCTGAACTCGTCACAAGAGTCTAAACCGTTGAGTTCCAAACTCTCCCATGTTTCACAGACAGCACGTGAGGTCCTCTTTGAAGTTGAACAAACAAAGCAAGCAGATTGGGAAAGCCGTCTCAACTCTTTGGTTGCTCAGCTTGCTGCAAGATGCTCCAATGAGGGTAAAGCTGTTGGCTCAGTGCCATGTGGTGCGGACACAAAAATAATTGGTGATAACTTACAAAAAGTGGTTAGCGAAGCTGTTTTAGGTAACGTTGACCAACATGAGTCAAACAGGTTGCTTCCGGAAACAGCAAACTCCCACATAAAACTAGAGCGATATCTTGATGACGAGCCAGAAACAAAGAGGAAGAGGTTTGATGAAGAGACATCTGCAAGTGAGCTGGAATCACTTCAGAGCCGTGCGATGGACCAATCGGATACTCGCATGAACTACGCTTCCCCGGAACATGGTGCTAAAATTATCTGGTTCCTTGTAAACGAAGATATGCACACCAGGTCGTTGTGGGCACGCCTTTTTACTCACTTCGGACCCACACTAAGAAATGACCCCTACAACGCTCTTGTCAGCAACAGTCATAAACAGTGGGCATGTAGCCTGGATCACTGCTCTTTTGCACTTCTGGCCCACCCTGTCGTTCCTCAAACATTGGAGATTGAGATGGCCAAAGATTCACCACCCATACAAGACATATCGTTATGTCTCAATCCTGAAGACTATTCGCAGCTCACAGTCTTTCAGGACCCCCTTTTCCGATGCCAAATACCGCTGCTCAGTCACTCCTCGCACACCAAATCCCTTGACACCTTTGTCAATGTCGATGCTCTTTGGAGACGCGAGGGCTCAAAAATGATCTTGAATGTCCCCGACTGGTTTTATCATCTTGGCACACGTGTGAAGGGTATCTACTTGGAGTTCAAGGCCAGTAATGGTGCTCGTATTCTGCAAGTTCGCGTCTACGGGAGCCCCAATCGACTGGTCATGACTACGGCTGATCGTAACAGGTTCTTAAAGGAAAGGCTCGAAAACCCTTCCATTTTGGGAGAGGAACTCTCCACTAGTCCGAGCTGATTTACCAATCGAATTTCAGTATATAGTGCAAATTTACTCTCGAGTTAAATTATTGAGTCGCTCATCGATGATGGCATCCACATCTTCAGCAGGTCTACCAATAAGACGACGCACAATCGAGGAGAAACGCAGATCACTCGAGGTATGTTTAAGTTTAACTTTTTTCCCCAGCGGTAATATTTCGTAATCACCTTCGTGACCAATGCATGGCGATTGAATTGCCTCCTCACCGTCGTAGCGCCTATGTGGGGGACAAGGATTATGGCCCAACAGCGATAGATCATGAGTATTCTCTTCCACAGCCAATTCTTGTTGGTTACGATGTATTTGAGCATTCTTTTCAGCCATTTTGACACGAGGGTCCTCAATTTTGAAACCGATGGAGTTGAGCCACTGCACAAACTTCACTAACCATGGCAGTGCTTCTTTGGGGAAAGTCCATCCCTGTCGAAGCTCTTGCCACAGGCGAAGCTCGAAAACCTTTCTCAAATCAATGTCCTTTTCGAACAACTTGAACAACTCATCGTCTGAAGGATGCATCACAAACTTGACAACTTCGAGTAAAATATCAAACAAGATGGGCACCGTAAAACCAACAAGTATTGCTGCCCACCACAGAGGGTCCCGCCCAAAGTGAAGTAGCCCATAATCGACGAAGAAAATGGTGGATGCTTTCGTTCTGTAAAGCCCCATGATAAGCACGCACCATAGCAAGTACCCGCCCACTGATATAACAAATGAAGCAAACGCCAACCAGTTACGGTTTTGCATTTCAATGAGGGTGCACTTAGCATTAATCACCACAACCAAAACCACAAACATGAGAGTTCCGAGAGGGAGCGTTGAGTTGTCAATCACGGCTGTGTAACCCCACAAGTAGAAGCCCATAAATGTAATCGCCACCAGTTGCGCGGTTCCCAATAGAACCCACTTGACAAATAATTTGAGATTGAAACCTTGTGAAAGCCGCCCCTTCACGTAAAGCTCAGGCACTGCTAACAAAGTCAGTGGGTGAAGGTCCTTATCAAACATACCAACACAAATCACAGGGAGCGAGGTAAACAACGAATTGAACATCAGCAACAGCCACAGCTCATACATCAGCAGTCCCAGCCACAAAGTGTTCCGTTGGTAGATACATTGCGTCAAGTAGAACAAGATCTCTTTGTAGAACGTGCAAAGGACAAATTTCAGGGTTCTCACGTAGTTGTAGCGGCCATGAACCAACAACAACTTGAGAAGAAACCGAAATTGAGCAATCGCGTAATCACTGGAACGGGCAGCTTGCAAACCTTCTCTTCCTGTTATACCTACGCCGATGTCCGCTTGTTGAATCATAGCAATATCGTTGGCACCATCGCCAATAGCGAGCGTCACACAGTCCGGACGTAACTTGCGCATCGCTTTCACCATGTTTGCTTTTTGCAGTGGCAGAGCACGGCAGCAGATGGTCAGGTCCACTTTTTCGCACAACTCAAGAAACAAAGGAAGCATCAGTGGATCAGCCTCGATGTCTCCTAGAGTGCCACCGTCAATCACGAGCACACAATGGGCCACCAGCCCCGCGGTAATTTCCATTGTCGCCAGGTTAATTCGGTTCATTAGCTCATCGGCCGTTCCGTCGTTCAGTAACACCACAACGACCAGATAATCCTTGATAAGCCTGCAAGAATACCCAATATTGATGGCTGTTTCACGTTTGTCACCCGTAAGCATCCACATCTTTATCCCTGCCCGACGAAGCTTCTCAATAGCATCAGCTACACCATCCTGAAGTTTGTCCTCGATTGCGCTTGCGCCAACTAACTCGAAGCCAGATTGCTCAATAACAGCACCACACTCCTCAACTTTAGTAGAGCGGTCGATCAAAGCAGTACGTGCTTCCGCGTAGTCAACCAGCCATTGCTGATATTCTACCTTGTCCAACCATTTGAACAGGTACAAAAGTGTCCGCAATCCCTCTTGCGAAAAATCATCCAAGTGTTCGAGCGTCTTTTCTATGAGGTATTCATCATTGAGCAAAAGGCGATCCGGAGGGATAGTGGGGTACGCGGACTCCGCCAATCCCTTCGCCAGGCTGCAAATGGAACCATCACCCAGGTTCCGAGGTGAAGAATTTTGAACCGTCAGTTCGTCCAAATCATACTTTTTCGCTTGTTGTTGATGCAAAGACCGGCGAGATTTGGCAGCAACGACGTTGATTTCATCCTCCTCTTGAGCGAGAGCTCCATCTAGCGAGCCCATACGCTCTAACACCTGATTGGCACGTGCAGACACCAGCTTACGCAAACCTTGCAACGAGTTGCGAGGCAGTCCTTCACCTACGTCCATCAGCATGCGAGTTTGCAACACAATATCCGCTTCCTCTGCGCGTCTCTCTTGAGAATACTGGGAGAGTTGTTTAGCCTTGGCCTTGGCAAGATCCGCCTGCTTCAACCGCTCCAAGATGACGTTGTCGGCACCTTTACACACCACACCAATACGCCCGTCGGGGAACTTCAACACTACTGACATTCGTTTACGAGCCAGCGAAAACTCAATAACGTCGAGCACCTCATACTTTTCATACTTAGCCGCGGCCCCGAAACCATTTGGGTAAGTCTTCAAAGTCAATGTTTGCGACTGCTTCAGCCATATCACGTAGCCAAGATCGCGTGCCGCTTGGACTAAGGCCAATTCATCAGGCAGCGGACCCTGATACTCAATGTCAGAATCGTTGTCGGGCAGCAGGCTTTGAGATTCCGCACCTTTCCCCAACAGCAGCCTCAGGCTAGCGGAGACATCGTCGGACTCGACACTCTCCCTACGTCTTGGCAAACATGTCAGACATAGAGCGATGGAGAGTAAAAAAAACAGCGCTTTCTTCGCAAAGATCGTTTGCGGATGGGTTTGCAAATAACGCAACAACGCCAACGAGTCGTTCATTTCCATCACGCGCCCTGGGTTGGCGGTCAGACGCCAAGTCGTAGTCCGCACCAACTCTTGCAGTCGCGTGGGAGTACGCACTAGGTCCATCAGTTGGCGCGCAATAGCTGCGGTCAGGGTTCGTGGAGCCGGAACAGGCTCCATCAGGGCTCTTCGCAAAAACTTGCTGTCAGCATTCCACAGGGGTAATTCTGCAGGCGTAAACTCTTGTGGCAGTTCGCGCTCGGCGGCAACGATGTCCAAATCATGCAACCAGCTCATTCCACAAACACTGAACTTTCTGAAGATCATTTGGTTATCAGTGAGAGTGCCAGTTTTGTCTGAGAAGATATAGCCAACCTGGCCCAACTCTTCGAGAATGGTGGCAGTTTTCCCTTCGGCAGGGGTGTTGGTGGGGACGTGATACATGTCAATGTCCCATTGCAACAAAACCAATTGCATCAACTTAATGAACTCCATCGTGACATACAATGACAAGGGAATCAATGTATTGTACATGATGATGTAGCCCATGAACGTCGCAGCAGGACCCGCGTCTTCATCAAGCATGTACCACATCTTGTTGCGCCACTGGTTGTACTCTATTCTCTGTCCAACCATCAGTAGAACCAGCAACAAGATCACTACTGTAATCATGAACATCACAATGTAGTTGATACTCTTTTGCAACTTCGGTGCCTTCGTACGAGGATTGCGAACATTGTTCATACGAATCTTGGACTCCTCACCAGTAAACACCACAACACCAGCAATGGCTGCAGTGTTTCGAACAATCAGCCCACGATAAATAACGTTATCTGGTCCAAGGGCAAACTTGCTCGATCCCACGGTGAAGGAAGCGTCAAAGTTGTACAAATCAAGATTGGGATCCTCGACTGTCAAAAGAACTCGCAGCGTGGTCATGCCCGCAGCCAGAGTATACAATTGAGCAAGCTCGGGGTGGGGCAGTTTGGGCTTCAAGTTCGTTTCACCATCAAGTGCCATCGTTTCCACAAAACCTTCGTGGGTGCTAAGATCCAGCGTAGCAAGAAGCACTATATCGGCAGGAACCCACTCGTTCTCGCGAATGACAACTATATCACCAACTTTGACGTCTTTCCACCGAGTGGGGTAGTCCTTGACATTGTACTTGGCCAAGGCTGATCTGGAGAGGAAAGATGACGACTGCGACACCGGCCCAGACTCGTGCGCCCCATCGGGTGTCCCAATCTCGGGGTTGGTTTGCTCCATCTGTGTGAGGGTAGTATTGAGCAGCTGTGAGTCCAACAACTCCTTCTCGCGGTCAGGAGAAAGCACGCGGGTCCACTTGCCGTTTTCCTCCTTGTCGTGAACATGACGTTTCCAATCGTCAAACCCTTCTCGCATAATCGATATACTCATGAAAATCAACAAAGGGACGATAGTCGTGTAGGTGCCTGTGGTCGACCAGGTCGGGATCATTTGGAGGATGGCCACCACCATGAAATAACAGTTCGCAAGTTTGGAGAACTGGGCCTTGAGCTGTTTTGGCAAAAAGGTCCAAACGGTATACTTAGACAGGGTTATAGTGTTGTCGACATAGGCGTCACCAGTGCGGTCATCTATAAGCTCGCCCGTAGCAGAGTAGTACTCATCCTCAAAATACTCATTCACACCAGCAGAACTGACACCAACCGGTATAACCCTACCTCCTCCTGTCAGCTTGATCGTGGTGTTGCCCGTGATCTTGTTCTTGATCTTAAGAATCACCCGAAATATACCCAGGCGACGAGCGCGGTGAGACCGACGCATCAACGGCAGCCCGCTGCGAGACGAAGTACCCAGTGTGTACAGTGGATTTGGATGGAGATGCGAGTCACTATCACGTCCCAACAGCGCCATTTCGATGCAATCAGGAGTTGGTGCGGTCAGATCGAGCGATTCGGGGTTTGTGATAGCCCCAGCGTTGGATGATAGCTGTGTAGAGCGGGTGGATGCAAGATGAGAACCGGGTGAGGGGGTCTGATTCCCGGGATTCACCTGCGGGCTCAAGGGACTGTCCACACGCAGGTGATCTTCAACGATGACATTTGAATAAGAGGTCATTGAGGGTTTATCCAGGGGCAGTGCAGGTGCCAGCACCCGACTCTGTGAGCTAGAGCCTGCCGCATCGTCTTGTTGTGCCGGCTCCAGTCGTCCCGGAGATCCATTACCGGCTGGATCGGCAGCGGTGGCAATCAGCTTATTGAAAAGCTGGGATCGCAATGACATTCCCCGCTTACGCCTCACCTGGGGCATATTCATAGGCGACGACGCATCCAGCGGCTTGTTACTCATCAGCTAAGCTGGCCTGTGTTTCGAATCAGAAATAAATGCGACGTACCTGTGACTATGCACAAGAAAAAAAATGCCTTGGCGTAAGGAAGGGGCTTAAATGAGAAGCGCGGCTTGATTCAACGGTCTCGACTACTTCAAATGGCCTTGAAGAGGTACACGTGTCGGCAATTCTCGCTATCTTATCACCTCTTCATTCGATTTGTTTGAAACGTTCAGTTGGTGGTCTAACACAATGGCGTTGTGGGAACCAGAACAACGCGATCCTGACGACCAAATCAAAACATAGGCCTGTGATGGCTTAATACGGCACTGGCAGCGTCTACTAGCTGCGGTTCCGCGGAGCTGTATCAAATTTCCCCGTAAAACTATAGTCAGATGCTATAAATAAGCAGTCCCGGATCTGCTAATGGGATTACGTCAACTAAACAAAGTACGCCCCACCCAGTCAGGGGAGCTGTCACAATTCAACTTTTGTGTGGAGTGTGAGAAGTCTCGAGTCCGAAGAAAGTTAGGTGGGAGGTGGACTTTTTAGAAAGGGAATGGTAACTCGTAACCTTTCGTACCAAGGGATCGGGTTTCAATCACGACGGAAAACATCAAATCATTCGCTTATATTTGGCATGTTTGTTTCGTTGTCTTGCGGATCAGACACTCTTCACTCTACAATAGGGTCCCAATCTTGGTCTTGCTTCTCGGTATGCAAATACGATCAAATGACAGATACAATCGGACTGAATATGCACTTCACCTTCTACTCAAAGGTGCTATTGTTGCGTCTTTCGGTTTGGGTTAAACGCGTGAACGAGGACAACCACATGCAACGACAGATTAGGGAATAACTTGTAGTGCCTGGATTTTATTGAGATACCGGAACTATAATTTCAATTTACTATTTAGTTCGTGTAACCGATGGTACCGCAAGCGGCTCTACCACCAGCGTTACCGTTGACCTTGGAGTTCTCGTGGCCACCCTCACCCAAGTCGTCAGTGCCATCGTGAACGACAACAGCTCTACCGATGACGGAGTTCTTGCCAGAGAGCTTGACCCAGAGGTCTTGCATGGTACCCTTGGCTAAACCGTCAGCATCAGTAGTGATGTTGCCCAAGTCACCAATGTGGCGCTTCTCAGCCTCGGGGGCAGCGTGAGGGTAGCCGTTGCCGCCATCGAAGTGAGGGCCAGTGGTAGCACACCCACCAGAGTCACCGAACTCGTGAATGTGGAAACCTCTCAAGGAGTTAGGGTCGTTGCCCTTGATTTCCCAAGAAATGGTGGTGGGGCCATCCTCGGTGGCCTGTTCAAAGTTGACAATACCAGAAACCTTAGAGTCACCTCTCAATAACGCAACTAAACATTAGTAACTGCCCGGGTAATTGCGCAAAAGTCAATTGAGTCAATTGAGTTGATACCTACCAGCTTTAACCATGATTGTTTAAGGGAGGCATTTTTTTCGAAATTCCCCCCATTTTATGGAGTGGCAAAGAGTGCGTGTGACAACCATACCCGGAAAGCGGAGTCTAGGAGTGCATCCCACATTTCGTTGCTAAAATGGTCAGTTCTTCCAGGTTTTCGAACTTTTTGTTATGGAGAACGTTCAGACTTATTTATACTCTGCGCCGTGGCGTTTTCTATGCTATAACCACTGAAACTCCTGACTATTAAGGTATGAAATTTGCTCATGCTGTGTGTCTTGACACTTCCGAACTATTGCGATCATATGCATGACTCGGACATCCCGGACCGCCCCGTACTATGATGTAATAATGAACGCTGGCTATTGCGGAGTGAAGCATAATACTATAGCGCTACAATGTATTTAGTACTCACAGACGGACTTGGGACTCAAGACATGTGTTGCATATCTTTGTCGTAGAGCTCCTTGACTTGCCCGCGGAGATCTTCTAGGTTTGTTTCCAAAGGTGGGAAAATGCGTTCATCGTGAAGATAACGATACAACTGAGGTCTTGACCAAGTGTCAACCACATGTGGCTCATCAGTCGATTGCACTTTGTGAAGCTTAGATAAGCCGACCTCAGGCTTGAGCTTACAATCAGTTGAATCAACACTAGCACGACGGCGACGCTCTAACTTTGCCTGGACAGTGTCCATTTTGAGTTTTGGACGGGGATCTCGCGGTGGAGGTGGTAGGTGGCCAATGGTGTACCAAAGATAAACAAAAGAGCCAAAGATTAGCCCAGTGTATAACCAGAAACCCTTTCGCTTCAAGCGTGTTGCAAGTTGGTTAAAATAGGCCCAATATCCCATGATTTTATAGGATATTTTTTGCTGCAATAGGGGGTCACCCGCAAAAACTGTGAGTGTACCCCTCCTCACTTTCTACACAGCAACGAGCGCAGTGGCAAAATTACCTAAGCAAGCCTGCGCACCGCGGGGCATCATGACGACACGTTAAAATGGAGACAGTTCGCTCCCGTGCGATTATTTAAAAACTACAAACTATGCCCAACAACTCTTACATTGTCACCTTGAAAGAAACTGCTTCTGATGCTGATGTCGCCAACTTGAAGCAAGAGATTCAAAAGAATGGTGGCAACGTCACCTCGGAGTTTTCGTTGATCAAGGGGTTCGCGGTACAATTGCCCGACGTGGCTGCCCAGACGGTGAAGGACAACGCCAACGTCTTGTCGGTTGAGGAGGACAAGGAAGTCCGCACCCAGTAATTGATTTTGTTAGTTTATTTACCGAATCAACAGTCATTTCTTTTCTCCCTCGTACCAGGCATTCTGCAGGAACGCTTCAAAAGTAGCCACAAATCACTATGTCGACACCCAGCATCCTTCCTCTTATTGTGTGTTTCATTTAGCCAACACCACTGGAACACAATGATCAAATGACGTAATTTGAGAGGGTACTGTCGTTATCGCTGGTCATTATCGCTGGCCAGCCCCGCATGTTATATTCCTAGATATGGTTATAATCAGTACTGCCTAGATAGCGTAAGACAAGACGAAATGATTGGTTCGAGCTAACAAAAGCTAACTCAAATTCTACACGGTATTGCTACGTACGCTTGGCACGTTGCCCTGTGTTACATAGCCGTCGTTGTATCCCCCCCTTTTTACGGCCGTGCCGCAAACCAAGATAAAAGAGGCGGGGTAACCACTATCACCCCACAAAAATGACTTACGCTCGACAGCGGCTCCAGCCAAATGCCAAACCAATTGATCACCTATACACTGATCGGTTGCGGCAATTCACCAACCCAGGGGGTGAATTTCGCGACCTCAATTTGCCAGCGGTGTACGACTTGGAACGCCGTGCAATTGGTGGATTGAAAAGCTACCGGGTACCTGATGGCCCAAACGGCGAAACCCAACGCCCTTTGTGGAGGGATATTGACTGGGACAACGTCACTTGGGAGGAAATCGGGATTGGATACAATTTTGGCCCCCTGTGGAAGCTGTTCTGGGTAAAATTTGACGTTGAGATCCCCGAGAACTGGCTTCTGCATGAGGCAATTGAACTTGAATGGGATCTGAGCTCAGAAGCGATGATCACCAACGATAAGGGATTGCCATTGCAAGCATTTACTGGCGGTGAACGGAACTATTTTCGGTTTCCGAAAGAATACGTGAAGAAAGATAGACAAACTTTCTACATGGAGGTAGCATGTAATGGAATGTTTGGAAATGGGCTGGGTGGTCACCCAGACCCCAACCGCTACTTCAGACTCAACAGATGCGATCTTGTACGCCCCAACTTACCCGCCCGCAAGCTTCACATCGACTTCTGGATTCTCAGCGACGCCGCTCGTGAGTACCCAGGAGGGCAATGGCAAAAGTACAAGGCGCTCACTGTGTGCAACGAGATCATGAACGATTTCAAAGTAGATGAGCCAAAGTCTGTCGACAAGGGACGTGAGCGGGCCCAAGAGCTTTTAGGCTCGGACATCAATTCGGAAGAGGTGTTTTCAAAATTTGCGGGGCCAGAGCGTATTGATGTCTACGGAATTGGCAATTGCCACATCGACACAGCCTGGGAATGGCCATTCGCAGAGACCAAACGTAAGATCGTGCGACTGTGGACTACTCAGCTCAAAATCTGTGAAGAGTATCCGGAATATGTATTTGTTGCCCTGCAAATGCAACAATTCAAGTGGTTGAAGCAGCTGAACCCCGAAATTTTGGAGAAAATCAAAGAGAAGTTTCACACCAACCAGTTCTTCCCAATTGGTGGTCTGTGGGTGGAGAACGACACAAACTTACCCAACGGTGAGCTGTTGATCCGCCAATTCCTTGTTGGCCAACGGTTCCAGTACAACGAGTTTGGTTTTTACTCCAACATCTACTGGTTGCCTGACACGTTTGGATACACTTCTCAGGTACCCCAGATCTGTCAGCTTGCGGGTATTAATCGGTTCTTGACCCAAAAGTTGAGTTGGAATAACATCAACCTGTTCCCACTACTGACTTTCAACTGGGTTGGTCTCGACGGGTCTCAAGTTCTCGTTCATATGCCCCCAGCGAACACGTATACGGCGTCTGCTCACTTCGGCGACATATGGCGACTGCAACACCAGCACAAGAATTTGGGCCAACTGTCACAAAGCATGTTATTGTACGGCCATGGTGACGGTGGTGGTGGACCCACCGAAGAGATGATTGAAAAGATCCGCCGCTGCAGAGGTCTCGCGAACACCCTGGGGTTGATGCCGAATGTGCACCTCGGGTGCACCGTTGACGACTTCTATGACGAGATCCTCAAGAACCTGAACCAAGGTGAAGATTTGCCACTGTGGCTGGGAGAAATGTATTTGGAGTACCACAGAGGTACCTACACCACCCAAGCATTGATTAAGCGCCTTGAAAGACATGGCGAGGTTAAAATGCATACGCTCGAAATGTTGGCAGCCTTGGTCTCCTTGCAGTATGACGATTACAAGTACCCTGCCAAGGATGTCTTGTCGTTGTGGGAGGATTTGTTGTTGTGTCAATTCCACGACGTATTCCCTGGCTCTTGCATTGGTATGGTGTACTATGATGAGGCTTATCCCATGCTTACGAAGGACCATGCTCGCATGGACAAGCTTATCAAGGAGGCGTTAGATTTCGTTAAAGACAAACGTCGTTCACTCGGTGAGGCTGTTTCTGTGGTCAACCCACTGCCTTGGGCTCGCAGTGACGTTTTGATTGATACCGCAGCTGACAATGACGTCAAGTTCTGGGCTAGACGCCAAGGAATTGAGTCAAATATTGTGTCACTTAGCGTTAGCGACGATTCAGTTACCTCGCTCAATAAGGGCACAATGGCATTCCCTGCCTCCCACAGCAAGGATGGTGATGCTCACGTATTGTCCAACGGTTTATTGAAGGCTAAAATCAACGATCTGGGAGTGATCACTTCGTTGTATGATATCGAAAATGACAGGGAAGTGATTGATACAACCGTCACCAAGGAGACTGGTATCAAGTTTGCGGGTGCTAACCAGTACATTTTGGTGGACGACGAGCCTCTTAACTTTCCCGCTTGGGATACTGAGGTATATGCTATGGACAAATTCGAGTTTTTGACGAAAGGCAAGGTCATTGACGCTCAAAGCAACGAGTTGGAGTCCCTGGTAACGGTTCGCCATGATATTCTGCAGAAACTGTGGATTGAGACCATCATCTCGATGCCCGGTGTGTTCAAAAAGCTGCTGGGGGTGGTTGCACCCAACTACGTGCGATTCAAGTGTAAGGTACGCTGGCATGAGACCTACAAGTTTCTTAAAGTTCAGTTTCCAGTAGACATTCACACTGCCACCCAAGCTAGTTATGAGACGCAGTTTGGTGTCACTCAGAGACCGACCACCGCCAATACTTCATGGGAAGCAGCTAAGTTTGAAGTGTGCCACCATAAATTTATGGATTTGCTGGAGTACAATTACGGTGTTCTGGTACTCAATGAATCCAAATATGGTGCACTGGTTTGTGGCAATGTGATGCGCTTACTGTTGTTGCGACTGGCCAAGGCGCCTGACGACCAAGCGGACATGGGCGATCACCACTTTGAATACGCGTTGTATCCTCACGCTGGTGCTTTGGGCTCTGACACTGTCAAATTAGCCTGGGACTTCAACTACCGCGTATGCCACACTGTCGTGGATTCACAGAATAACTTAGGAAAGTTGTTGCTGAGCGTGCGTTTAGAGCAAGCGCATGGTGGGTCTTTAGTACTTTCTCATATCAAGAGAGGCGAAAATGACCACGACGTGAATACATACGCGGCCTTTGTTACCCAGTCTAAGCAGAAGTCATTGGTTGTCCGTGTTTATGAATCTTTGGGCGGGTCATCTCGTGGCGTACTTCACTTTGACCCGAAGTTGCTCGACATAAAGCTGGCATTCAAGACTGATGCCTTAGAAAACGAAAAGTCGGATGTGGCGGAGAAGCTTACTGTCGAAAAGGGTAAAATTCAAATCTCCTTGCGGGGCTTTGAAATCGCGACATATAAAATAAACTTGAATTAAATAGCTTTGTTTCCCAAATCAATAAAACGAAATTGTTATCCATCGGGTCCATTCCCAGTAATTTTTGTCTAGAAAGCTGGGACTTTTTGACAGCTTAATTTGAATGTATTAATATTTTTTTTTTGCCATGTTATAAATGCAGCAAAATTATCCAATGGTTAGAGGAATGTTCGGAGCTACTGAGGCCATTTGATTTTGACATTGAGGATTTTCGTTCCATGGCTTGCCGACAGGAGTCAGATGTCGTGATAAGAACTGTTTTGGAACTGCTCTTTTAGTACAATGCAACATGAACAAATGTTGAAATGCGAGAGTAAAACCGTTAATCATTGCGGTTGCTCCAATGATAAGGATGAAACGGTAAGTATCTTATTTGGGTTTGAAACTAGAGGGGAGATCCTGATGGTTCTTCCATAATTATTTTTGTGTTGGTCATTATTTTCTCAGTTCGGTTGAAAAACCAGCGCTCTCATTCCCCTTGTGCCGATGAGTTTTTTGTGCTTCACGTCGCAAGTAATTTGGCAAGGATAGAAAATATGATGTAATCCAATAACACGAATGTGCGTCTTCACGCTCTTTGTCACTATTAATACTCCCAAGGGGGTCGATATTTTTGTTTGTAAATAACGTTCCTTTTGAAAAAGGGGTTATGTACGTTTATGCATCTTTTCTTTTTTTTTTCGCCTCTACGATCTGACACATGTACCTCATTTCCAGAGGTTGCCAAGAGATCGTTTGCCCACAAGGTCCAACTTGCCGAAAGCAGGGAACGATCGTTATTTGGTTTACTTTATTTTGCTGGTATAGCTAGATTTCTCCAACCTAAGCAGCTTGTGGGCTAGCTGGGAGTAACTGGGCTGTGTAATGCGGAATGAGTTCATGATTTTGAGTTTGGCAACTGCAAAAGTTAACAATGCGTCGGTTACAATTAATCTGATGAAACAGCCGAAAAAGGCACCGTAAGGGGCAAGACACTGGACACGCGTAAACCTTGAATACTACTCGGATACTCTCGGGGTAGCTTGCTCTGTATTGTCATGTTTACATCGAAGGTCTCTCCTTTTTTTAGATGAAATTGATGGCTGGTTGAAGACATAGCCTCTCCAAGTTTGCTGCATTCATCGGCGTTTATGTCATTACATTACATCACAACCAGTAGACGCAGGTTCGTCGTGTGAAAGCACTACCTAACGCCACAACTTAAAGCATATAAATATCATTAGCCCTGTCTCTATAATTTTCATCACTGTCTATCGCTTAAAATGAAGTTTTCTACCACTGCCGCTGCCCTCGCTATCGCCACCCCCGCTTTGGCTCAGTACTCCAACGGCACTGTCACTGATATCCACACCACTGTTGTCACCATCACTTCTTGTGAGGACAACAAGTGTAACGAGACCCCCGTGACCACTGGTTACCAGGTTGTCACTGAGGAGCACACCGTGTACACCACCTACTGCCCCTTGACTGATGAGAAGCCCGAGGAGCCTACCCAGGCCCCCGCTCCCTCTGACGCTCCCGGCACTGAGACCGTGGTGAACCCCATTGACACCACCGTTGTCACTGTCACCTCGTGCCACCCTGACAAGCCTTGTGAGACTCAGGAGGTCACCACTGGTGTCATCACCTCTTACGACGTCGAGAACAAGACTGTGTACACCACTTACTGCCCCTTGACCACTGAGCAGCCCGCCCCCGAGCAGCCCGCTCCCTCGGCCCCTGCTCCCGAGCAGCCTGCTCCCTCTTCTGCGGCCCCTGCCCCCGAGCAGCCCGCTCCCTCTTCTGCGGCCCCTGCCCCCGAGCAGCCCGCTCCCTCTTCTGCGGCCCCTGCCCCCGAGCAGCCTGCCCCCACTGAGGCCGCCCCCGAGCAGCCCG
>JAKTTW010000102.1:0-37747 GCA_030560525.1 Diutina catenulata
GAATTTTCGACCTATCGAGGGTAAGTTCTCGTGACTAATGAACTGAAGATAAGTGCCTACGAATTCCGCTGAATTTGACTAGTACCCTATAATTTTTCTAAAAAATATTGGAACGACTGTATATGTTAGACTTAACTAATTTCAACATATTGACTACGCTCGATTTTGGTGCACCTGGTGCACCTGCATTATCTACGTGTTCAAGAGATCAACAGTAAACGATGGTCGTATTTGTCGTACCCGCACGTCGTATACGGTGGGAACGACGTGCGTTGGTCAAGCGCACGTATGTTGAAAATTCTTCAACGCGTATAAACTTGAAAAGTGAGTAACTATAAATCTACGAAAGGTCGCTGGGATTCAGAGACGGATCTCATCATTTCCCCTCTTTTACTAACATACCAGCATATTGAAATGGTCGCTACCGAGCCCAAATTTAAGAAAGCTACTCCTGATAAGGAGAGAGACCTGGCCTTTACGAAATCCATGCATAAGGATGGTGCCTCGAAGGGTGCTATAGCGGCTTTTATGTCTAAAGACCAACAGGCCACCGATGCTGCTATTGATGGCTACCTCCGCCACTTTGATGGTGGTGTCACCGAGGCGGATGAACAAAAGCGAATTGATGATTATTCTACCTTGACTCACCACTACTACAATTTGGTGACGGATTTCTATGAATATGGCTGGGGCTCGTCGTTTCACTTTTCCCGTTATTATAAAGGTGAAGCATTTCGCCAAGCTTCTGCTCGTCATGAGCATTTTTTGGCCGCAAAAATGGGGTTGAATGAGAATATGCGAGTTTTGGATGTTGGCTGCGGCGTAGGAGGTCCCGGTCGTGAAATCACCCGTTTCACCGATTGCGAAATCGTTGGTTTGAACAACAACGACTATCAAATCGAGCGGGCTAACTTCTACGCGAAGAAGTACAACTTGGAGCACAAATTGCTGTACGTTAAGGGTGACTTCATGCAAATGGATTTCGAGCCCGAATCCTTTGATGCCGTTTACGCCATTGAAGCAACTGTTCATGCCCCAGTTTTGGAGGGTGTTTACTCTGAGATCTTCAAGGTCCTTAAACCTGGTGGGGTTTTTGGTGTTTACGAGTGGGTGATGACAGACAAGTATGATGAATCCAATGAAGAACATCGCAAAATTTGTTATGGTATCGAAGTGGGCGACGGTATCCCAAAGATGTACAAGCGCGAGGTTGCTGAACAAGCGTTGAAGTCTGTTGGCTTCGAAATCGAATACCAGCGGGATATGGCCGACAATGACGACGAGGTTCCGTGGTATTATCCTCTTTCCGGTAATCTCAAGTATGTCCAAACTTTCAGCGACTACTTTACCTGGTTCAGAACTTCAAGACTTGGCCGTATTGTGACCACCGAAGCCGTCGGATTGATGGAGTTGGTTGGTTTTGCACCTAAAGGCTCAAAGAAGGTCACTGGCGCTTTGGAAGACGCAGCCGTCAATTTAGTGGCCGGTGGTGAGCAAAAGTTATTCACCCCTATGATGTTGTATGTTTGCAAAAAGCCCGAAAACTAAACCTTCCATCTAGAACAGTAAACAATGTATTCCACAGACAGAGTTTATACATTCACGAATGCACGTGTCGTATTGCACATGAAACGAGTAAACTGAATCAATTTAAGATAGTAAAGTTCCGTATACATACAATAAGCCCCAGCTTATACCACGATAAAAAATGATTATATGAATATTTTTGTCAACTTTCAATTACACTCGTATCGTCGAAACAGACGAAAGCATATCGGTCCGCTGCAGGTCAGAACAACAGATACGTGCAATAACCGTTTTCCATCAAAACGTAAACAGCTCAATCTCATAAATATCATGACTCAAGTGGACCGTAACGCGAGACTAGGGGACTACAACCATGCTACCGACCCCCAATACAAGAAACTCAGAGATGAGGCCGACCGCTTGTATCAAAGGCGCCAGCAATTATCAAACCAGTCGCAACAAGCCTACAAACAAGGCGATAAAGCCCGAGCGAAGGATTTGAGTGATCAGGCTAAACAAGTGGGTTCGCAAGCAGAAGATAAAAACTTCGAAGCTGCTTTGTTCGTGTTTCGTGAAAATAATGCTGACTCGGCACCAGACGAAATTGACTTGCATGGCTTGTTTGTGAAAGAAGCTGAGGCCATTTTGCGTCGGAGAATCCAAGAAGCCGTTCAAAATAACCAACTGCACTTGCGTGTCATTGTGGGTAAAGGCCTTCATTCTAAGGGGGGCATCGCCAAGTTGAAGCCAGCCGTGGATCAGATGTGCGACGATAATAACCTTAAACATTTCATCGATCCCAAAAATGCGGGGGTCCTTGTGATAGAATTGAGCCCTAACCTGCTGGTGCAGGCTCCTCAACAGGCTTATCATGGTACTTCTCAGCCTCAGTACCACCAACAACTGCACAACAGTAATGGTGGGTACACCCAACAGTCTCATCACAATGCCAGCAATAATGACATGTTGGCGAAGATTGGCAAAATATTCTGTAGAGCTTTGTGCTCATTTTTGAACAAATAAGCGAAGCCGTGAAATTCTTCCCAGTCGTCTCCGGTACTTTAGTTGACGTTTTTTGTGTAAATCAAACGTAAAAAAAAAACAATCGGAGCCTAAACTCTGGCAGGTCGAGATTAAAATGTTGAGTAATCGGGGACTCCTTATTTGAATGTTCGTATCGGTTCTTTCAACAGGCGTCCATGGGAGCAAGTTTTGAAAGGTTTTTGCGGGTAGTTACCAAAGCAAAGGTATTCTCCGATCCAGAAGTCTTCGCAATTTATCTTTTGTACGCTGGCATGTCACGAGAGAGTCATTTCCACGTTGAAAGCAATGGTTAATGGAGGTTTCACGTCACCGAAGTCATCTTCGTTAGCAACTGCTCAATTGCAGAAACCCGCCTCAAAACACCACGGTTAGAAGCCCCAACTCGATTTACATCAGGATTAAGGGCAAACTCGACTTTGGGTGACCGCTTCCTATCATGCTACCCAAATTTGCTCACGATGAGCCAGGGGCTACCGATGAAGAATCGCAGATACCTCAGCTAGAGCTCATCAAGTCAGGCGATTCTAAGCTAACCCCGCGTCAGCGTAAGGGTCTTGCTCAGCAACTTGCCCCAATTTTGACTCATTGCAACGCTAAGGCGAGTAGACTTGAGGAAAACCCCTTACAACTACAACACACTGTGAATGCTCCTTTGATTGCAATTAGCAATTTACTGATAAACCCTGGACAGAAACGATTTTACTTGTGGTATGTCATTCTGGCTTATTTCCCGATATTATCCCTGTGCATCGGCCCTGTTGCCAACATGTTTTCAATTATTGCTCTCATAGAACATTGGCGTCTTGATATGCTGAAGGGAGTAGATGGCGAGCGCTGGACTCAAGAAACACCCGATAACTGGCGTGTTACAGTTCTAAATTCATGCCTGTTGGGTGTTGCCCTCATTGCTAATATAGCTTTATTTGGCAACGTGTCTGGGTCTGTTCACTACACTATAGCTATCTGGTTACTGATGATATGCTGGACATCTGCTTGGGCCATGATTCTTTCAGCATTATTAATCACGCGAACGACATTTGGGGACCGTTACCATCCCCTGGAAGGTTTTTACATGGCCTGTTGTACCTGTTTTTTCTATTTCTTGAATGCAGTGGTACTAGTAGTCAACTATCTTGGCGTCTTATTGAGAATGTACCCCCCAGCATTTAATCTTAATACGAAACAACGGACGCTCATGGTGTTTACCATCCTGTTTTGCATTTGGTGTATCGTTGGCTCACTTTCGATGCAGCATTTAATTGGAAAGATAACCCACGCTTCACTGCTTTACTACTGCACTGTGCTGTACTTCACCATTGGTCTTGGTGACATTGTTGCTAAGTCTGATTTGGGGCGAGCAGTGGTTCTCATTTTACTGTTGGTAGGTACATTGTTGATGGCGTTGATCGTCACTAATATTCGCCTGGTTGTGATGCTGACCCTGGGGCCCACTATCTTCTGGCACCAGGTTGAAAAAGGTCGAAAGCGTAAAGTTCAAAAATATAAACGTGAAGGCAAAACGGTTGACTTTGATACTAGCTTTGAGAAAATGCGACACATCCAGAAGAGGGCAAAAGTACGCCAACTCAACTTCAACTTGTTCGTTACTGTTATGGTATTCTGTGTTTTTTGGCTTGTGGGAGCACTTGTCTTCTATCTAGTTGAAGATTGGCGATATTTCGATGGTGTGTACTATTGCTTTCTCTGCTTGTTAACAATAGGTTATGGCGACTTCGCACCGGAAACAGCCTTCGGGCGCGTGTTTTTCATTTGTTGGGCTATTCTGGCAGTGCCCATGATGACAATATTACTCTCTAACATGGGCGACAAATTGTATGATTGGCTGGGGGCATTCACAACCCTTTTTCACTGGTTGTTGTTTTGGAGATCTAGCGATGATACTAAACCAGCCAGAGCGATGTTTTCTCTGACAAGCGGGGCACAAAAAGTTAACTCCATAAATGCCGAACTATCAAGAACTGCAGAACCGAAAGACTCGAAAGTGAATGCCTCCAACGAGACGTTAAATGCTCACGATTCTGCTCAGCTTTTAAATGAGAAGGCCACTGAAAACCTGGGGAATGACATCAACAAACTGGGCCAATTCTCGACACGCAACAGCCAACTAGACGCTACTCCTCTGGCAACACCCCAAGAACATTCGTTATCATCACAAGTGTCAAGGCGAACATCCGGTATCGAGAATCCTCAGTCCGATAAACCGCCTTTCAGAAAGATCGATGACTGGGAAAGACTTTGTAAGAAGCTCAAAACACGAATTGAGCGTCAAGAGCGACTGATCGCTAATCTCGATAATTACCTTCTGGCTCTCCATCCCATCATGCGGGATGTAGCTGAGGATCTGGAAAAGCAATACTCGCTAGAGCAGTGGAAGGAAATATTCAAGGTTATCTCGCGGGACGAACTCAGATACCTACCCCCTTTGAAGCACGAAGCAGAGAGCGACGAATGGTACTGGTTAGGTGAAGGACTGCCATTGCGTATTCCCTTGAAAGAACCCAACTTCATGATGATGAAGCTTTATGGACAAATTGAAGAAGATGTTGCCGTGCTACTTCAACGTTCGATGGTGGAAAGTCGCAAACTTAAGCATTTCATGGACAAAATTACGACCTGGATTGATTCGTCCTGTAACGAGAACGAGAGGGGGCCCGATGGCAATTAAGCGACCTCGATGGAGCATCACCATACACATTCCTCTTGCACTCCATCTTTACACCATAAAAAGCGACTATAGCGGGGGCTCCTCATCCATATACACTAAACTTGCATGGAGCCAGGTCATCCCGCCTTTACGATTGATGATTTCCTTCTATACCTGTAACATACAAAACCAAGATTCATAAATAACCAAAACACAGGGGGGCGGGCATCGGCAGATGGGTTTGTCCTATATCGATTGCTCTGATGCCATCCAAAAAGCGTATGGCGAAGCGGTGAACTGGTAACCTGCAACACCTCTCATCATCGAGCATTAAAGCAATAAGCTCGAGACTTTTACTTTGTTATCCTTATTCAATTGAATCGGAGGCAATTTAACGTCATCTTTAGGTGGCAGGGTTGTCGACAGACGTAAAGGAGGCAAAGAAGGAATTGAAGGTGTCACCTGCAGTGTAGAGGGGACTGGTATCGGGACCAGAGGCGGAGGAGCAGGCGGCTGTTGCTGAGATTGTTGAGGAGTCTGGGACGGATGAGGTGGATGAGCCGGCTGCGATGGTTGTTGCGATGAATGCGACGGAAGTTGCGACGGTTGCGGCTGCTGCTGAATAACAGGCATGTAAATGACTTGTTGCCCAGGAAGCGTCATAGTTTGTGGGGCCATCATTTGTGGGGCCATCATATACTGTACTGGGGCCATACCTGGCACGCCTTGTTGATATGGGTTGGTTAAAATGATGGGTTGTCCCACTCCAGGTTGTTGCTGTACCATGTAAGGCACTTGGCTAGGCCCAGCGATGTGCGGACTCTGGGGATAAGCGTACATTTTTTCAGGGAGTCCTAATTTTGGCAGAGTGGTTGACGGACGCTTGAGCAGAGGGGCTATCGCTCCTCCCAGTACTAACGCCACTGTCAGAGCATGTGCTTGATCGAGTTTCTCTTGTCTTAGCAGCTGATTGTATTGTGCTAATCGTAACTGGTTACGTGCTGCCGCATCCAAGTTGAGGTAAGCGCAATGAAGTTTACCCTTGAGACAATTGAGACAAGCTGGCAAGTTTTCGTCACACTTGATTCTGCGTTTCTTACACGTACCACACCCAAGATGGGAATTACGGTGTTTCCGACGCGAGTTCTTCTTTTTGGTGACAGCCGGTCTTGCCGAGTCAGCAGGAGGCGCTGTAGTTTCTTCATCGTCCAGCTTATATTTAGGGGCAATGAAGGAGGCTGACGAGGGAACATCGCCCACAGAGATGGTAGGGGTAGTCTCTGGAGACCCATTGGCCGAGCTCAGCTCCAGGTAGCTGGTGGATTCTTCTTCTTTTTTGACTTTCATCCGTTGCAGTCTTCTTCTCTGGGACATCGACCAGGGGGGGGAGGTGGCGCGGTGGAAGGGCAAAGTGAGGGATATCGCTGGCTGAAGTCGGTGTAGCTCTTGAGATCAAATATCTAACGACGCCACGAAAAATCGATGGGCTGATTTTTTGCGTAGGTGGTGGATTGTTATTTCTCAACTTTACTTGTCGTTTTCGTTTCAAAACGGACGGTCGTGGCATTCTCAATCGAAGAAAGACAAAGCATAGCCACGCTAGCCTGCGAAAGAGAATAATCAATCTATGGCGAATGGGTACATCATTTTCGACCATGTAAAAGTTGGAAGATAGAATCATAACCGATCTCGTCTTCCAAGTGGCTACCCCTGAATGGACGAATCTACCAACAACGCTATCAATGTCCTGGACCTCATTTACGAGGGAGGTTACACGCATCATGCATTGGCCGATCATGTCATCACCTCGTAAGGAAAAACCCGAGCATTGAACGAATGTGACGTCGGCAGAATGTTTGAAGTAAAAACAATGTTTACATCACCCAGTTTAATCGGTGAGGTACTTTCGCGAAACAGTTCACACCCCTTCACAGCTTACTTACCTCACACCACACCGAGGCTGTGTCTATCGTATTTGTATGTAGTAAAACGCCTCAAAATTTCGGTTAGATGAGAGCGTGGTGCACGTTGAGGGCAGCTCGGAAAAGTGAGGGCTAGATGAATACAGCATGAAAAGCACGCTCGATAACCTAGGTTTCCTTCGAATAAGTTGATCGCAAATTTGCCATCGCAGCTAAGCTTCCTGTTGCCGTCATTGCGCTCGGAATCGCCTACTGCAACTAGGCACCATGACATCATAGTTCAAGGATATTTACTCAACCACCAATGCCTAGCTACAGGCCAATTCAGTTACGATGATGGTTAAGCAACACTGTTCAAAAATACGGGTGTGATTTTGGCATATAGTTACACAAAAGCGAGTACTCCTCGGCCAAATCATTATCAAAAACCTGTAATAACTTCTGGCTGCCAAGGAGGGTTTCCTCGTGGGAAGGATTCCGCTTGTACGTTCAATATCCTGTGGTTTCGAAGAAAAATGACCCCTTGCTTTGCTTCGAACAACGCGAAAGAAAAAAGCATTTCACAATAGGTGAATACTGCAGCGTGCAGTTTGAACTACCTCATAATGCATAAGACTCCTAAAACTTGCCGTATTTCATACGTAAAGCAATACGACAAAAAGCAAGTTCGGAATCTATAAGTAATAGAACAGGAAACTCACCGTAAATGTATCGAGGTAACCGTATATATTTTAAAGCTACGTGAAAAATGTCAATCTTTCGGTTTGTAATCTCTCAGTTGCGCCCCCAGTTGGCAGGTGTGGGACGATACACAGTGACGCGCCCAGCACGCATACACTTCATATTGTACGTCCCATCGTGCACAGGCACCCCTTGACTTTGTTCTAACACGTCGATTACACCTTCGGCCTGTTCGACTACCACGGCTGTGTGATCGGGAAAACCTCCTTTTTTAACCGAGCCATCAAGCATCTCGAATCGGGCAGTGTCCATTTGGATAATATCGCCTCTGCGAATCAGATCTAGCTGACCACGCCCATTAGCGTAGACAAGTTGTCCCTGATCGTTGATTTGAACATCTAGTATAGGATACCCGTGCACCTTGGCATTTGAAATGAATGCATGTTTGCCACAACCCTTTTCCAATGCGTCGTGTGCTAAATCCCAGCATTCGCCCCGGCCAACAACTTTACCTATCATACGTTCACTCCACAGAGCAACATGTTCACCAAATTGGTTCGACCACGCGATAAGTGTGGACGTAGGGAAGTCATCAAAAAGAGGAGACTGGGTGTATTCGGTGTCAACTTTAACAGCCGCGGGATTACCTGGTGGCCATGTGAAGTTGTAAGTAGCTTTAGAAACGTCAGGAAAAGTGACATTGAGGGTATACGTACCACCCAGCAGATAGGACGACAGCAGCGCGCAGCCGGCAAACGCTTTTGGAAGTGGTTGGTTGGGAGCAGCGAACCATTCCCGTTGGAGTTCAAGATCAACATCAGGGGCTTGATGTGGAGGTCTATCCGCAGCCTCTCCCAGACTGAAGTGACGGCGCGGAGGAGGGGGCGGCGGTGCTCGCGAGCGGGATGGAGGAGGCGGCGGAGGAGGAGGAGAAGGAGTAAGGGCTGGTGGCTTTTGAGTTAATGTTGACGGCTTCAATGGCTTGCTAGGCTTTGCAGGCTTCAGAGGTTTTGAGGGCTTCACGGTCAGTAGTTCAACGCTTTGGAGCGAGGGGTGAGTTGAATTTGCCCCGGATACATTATCCTTTTGGTGTGGTTTATCGAGATTCGTCTTACGAAGTCCCGCTCGAAGCTTCGCTATTTGATCATCACCCACAACAGGCGCCAGCGCCGATGGTGATTGTTGTTGTACTGATTGATACAGTGGAGCATGAGTTGGCTTGGAAATGGGCTTCGTAGGTTTCGATGGTTTCGCAGGTCTCGCAGGCTTTGGGGGTTTCGACGCAGTTGCCTCCACGTTTCTCGCAGAAGCTTGGTCATGCTCCGTGTACTGAGGGGGAGGAGCTTCGTCTCCTTGGTTATCCATCTGAATGTGTACCGCGGAGTGGCAATCTCTTCTTGGCGGTAGCACAGGTGGAGCAGGCAGCGGCGTGGAAAGCGCTTGCGCCAGAGGTGTACGCCGAGGTAACAGGTGTGGGGGTTTCGAATTGGCAATCGCAATTTGATGACGGGGAGGAGGAGCAAAGGACGCGGGGATTGGTGTCATGGCGGGAGCCAAAGTCACTCCATGCTCGTTTGTGGTAGGCGTCAGGCTTTGAGGTGGTACCGACGAAATATTAGGCACGCTAGGTGATGACAGCTGCCGAGCGGGTGGGGCAGGAGGCACCCCACCAGCTGAGTAAGGAGGCAACAGCGAGGGAGATTGGTTAAGAGGCTGACTAGGTGGTTCTGAGTACTGCGAGAACTCTGCTGGAGTGTGAGGCTGCAACGATGTGGGCTGCGCAGGTGGCGCAGAAGAGATGGCTGCTTGTTCCGGTTGGCCAGTTTGGGGTGGAGTTACCACTGGTTGAGCAGGGACAGAAGGGCTTCCACGCGGGCCACGAGGTACGGTTGATCCATACTTAGATGCCAGGCGTGCTGCGTCATGGACACTTGAGATCTTCACATTTCGCGTGGGGGGAGGGGGTAGTGCTGCCAACTCCTGTTTCTTCTGTTCGTCGACAAAACCGAAGTTAGTAGTTGGTTGAGAATACATCAGAGCAGTTTCTTCGTCGTCTTCAGCCGTTGAAGAAGTACCGCCGCCACCAGGGGTAGGATACCCGCGGCTTTTGTACGCGCTGTAGCCCTTTTTGCTGGCTTTGGCGGCACCTCTACCGACAAACTTGCCGGCATTAATCACTTGATCCATATCGATTGGCATGTTGGTCGCAAATCAATCCTTGTTCGTAATGACAACTAGGTGGTTTCGCGCCAGGCTGCACAAAAGTCTACAACAACGTTATGAGCCCGAAAATTCAGTTCTTCCACTTAATTCTCATGTCGATTATCCTGTTATATAAGGTGAGTAAAGGCCAATTCGATAACTCAATGTATTAGCCAAACTAAAATGTAGGAAAGGACTGATCCCACCATGAGTCCCGCACTTAAAAATACCGTGGAGAAACCGCCAGCGGCAGCCTTTTCCTCTTCTGATTCACAATATTCGCCAATTACCATAAAACACAGGGTGGCTAATTGGCCGTTGCTGATACCGAAGAAAAGCTGCAAAATCAAATACCAAGCGTCCGACGTGATTATTGTATTTAGACCATCGTGCAAGTTGCAGGTGAAAAAGAGGGGGATGAAGGCGATTCTCGCTAATGAATAGAAGAACAAGACTCGGGGCCGTTTAATGAGCATTCGCGTTTGGGGGTAGCCACATAAGACTCGACCCATCAAATCACCAACGTTCCATATCAAAAAGGTGAAGGGAATGAACACTCTTTTGGAGAAGAAGAATGAACGCGGTTTGCTACGGTTCGAGGTAACCGCCAGAGCAAATACAGGGAAGGCGAGGGTGATGCAAAAGGTCAAGAAAATCGCCAGGACAATGAAGTTCAAGCGGCGCCACAATACTTTAAAAGGAATCTCCACTGTTTGCGTCAGCAAGACGCCAAACTCAGCAGCGTCATCGACATGAATTCGGTCAAGACCAGGGGGATTTTGCAGTGAGTTGCAATCTGGTTCGGGAGTATTCTCATCTGAGATCCAAACTGGTTCTGGAGCAAAGACATCAGCAGTTTGAGCCAACAGCTGGTACATGTCGGCCGATGACTGATTTTGAGAGTAAACCAATAACGACATCAGTGCTGCTGCTATCAAAGATGCGGTGAGATAATACAACAAAACCCCCATATCGCGATCGCCAACTTGTGGCGTGTTATCAACTCCCGTAAGAAAAATTGACAATATGAGGGCGGTTGCTGGTAACACGCCCGCTACCGCTTGACCCACCATTACCGCGTTTGCGTAAAGTGGACCCAATACATTGGCCGTCGCCATAGTACCATTTTGCAGTAACGCGGTGGCAATGGCCAGCACGAACACAGCGATCATAAGCAAAGCGAAAAACACACCGTTATTCATCCCTGTGAGCCATGGGATCGCACACAGAGCGGCCATGAACAAAAATACCACTGCTGTAATAGCAAATCCTAATTTGATTCGGCCATCGTAGTTAGCACCCCGCTGGCGTTTGGCCAAAAGTAAATTAGCCACCGTCAGCGTGATTGTCAGTACCAGCATCATTGTGCTCGAGTACGTCTTGACGAGCGTTGGGGTTGACTTGAATCGGTCACCATAGAAGCCCAGTGCCAGAAGGAAACAGTTCCACGGCCAGAGAAGACCGACACCAATGACGGAGTAAGTGAAGTAGCGAAGCTGGGAAAGCCGCACACGATAAAGACTACCCACGCGTAATACCGTGGGGTCCTCAACGTCGTTGGGCATGGGTGGTGGGAGGAGGTTAATATTATTGACTGCGAAAAACGCGCCTGCTTTTTGACATTACCAACAATAACGTTAGCTTTGTGACAACTTCATTCTATTTCAACTACATACACATCGCCTAACCATGGAAATGATTGTGGGTTATCACCCTCCTTTCCAAGATCATCACATCATTACTCTATAGCTTATATCAAAGGGTTATTTTCAAAAGGAAATCAAACAAAAAACGGGGTCTATCATGGTCCCAAAAAAAAAAAGCAAACTATTACTGTGTCATGGACTGTTCAACTGGAAGCCCAGCTTGAACACATTGTCGCCAAACGGATTGAAGTTCGGCGCCAACTTAGGGTCAGCGACGGAATTGCCACGACGAGGGGGCCCACCAGGGGCTGTCGCAGGCGTCTCATGCGCCGATTCGGCGTTGAAACCGTAAAAGTGACCAGAAAGCTCGTTACGCAAATGGCGTACCAAATTCGCGAGGTTGGCCAGATGGAAATAGTTGGGTGTGGCCAACGAATCGAACTCCCCAATTGAAAAGTTGAGAATCTGCTCGTTCAGAAGCTCATACTCATGAGGAATCGATGCCATAGTGTGCTGGGTGCGAGCTTGGGGCGACCGTGATCCTCCCAGTGCCACCAGTGCGCGGCGCAGCAGACGAGGCTCGGTAGTGATGTACAAGTGTGGACGGTCGTAGGGCAAAACCGCGCACAACCAAATGCGGGTCTTGTAGATCTTGAACAATTCCTTGATCAATGCACGAAAATCGATGCGCTTGAAGTTGGCAAAGTAGTAGAAGATGAGCTTTTTGAAGTCCAGTTGGTACTCGACGTTGATCAACTGAAGGTCACCTTGCAAATTGAGCTCATTGATCTTGTTGAAGCATGTGACAAAAGCACGCTTCTCTTCTAAAAACTTGCCCGAGATTTTGTTCACCTCTTTGGGGGTGGCAAACCTCAACACCTGCTTGGTAGGAAGCAGGATAATGAACTCGTTGTCCTCATTTGAGTGCAAGTTAATAATAGCCAGGGCATCAAGCAGCGTCAGGTGGGTGCCGTTAGCCTTTTGGTTGTTGAAGCGACCATGGCCTCCTTGCTGGCTTGGAGGGTGAGGACGATCAACAATGGCTGCTGTGTCCGAGATGGTCAAGCTACGCAAGTGCTCCAACTTCTTCAAAAAGTTGAACAAGATAGCAAAGTTAAGGTTCACCAAGGGCTCGACAATCATTACCAAATCCTTGCCACGGTCGCCGTCAACAATCACCAAATCATCACGCTGTAAAAAGATGTTGGAGTTGTTGGGGTAGCTCAACAAATCAAACTTCCCATTTTTATTGATCACCAAACACAAAATCTTATGATGGAAGGTGAGGTTGTTGAGATTTTTGATGAAGGTGATCAACTTTATGATCGCAGGTTCGGCAACAAGAGCGTGAAGCTGAGAAACGATATCCTGCGTTACCGTCACATCCTGGAAATACTTCGTAGTCTGCCGGTACACCGCTTTGAGATCTGGCAGAGTCACAATATACTGATTTTTAAGCATGAGACCATTTTCAAGGTTGATGCTCTGCTCAGAGGCCCCACGACCCCAACCCGAGCGTCCGGAGCCAGAACCCACGTTCTTGGCGGTCCCCGAACCTACGACGTTGGGGCTGGGGCTGTTCGAGGACGCAGCGTGTGCAGCAGAAGCCTGGTTGATAGCACTCCCGCTGGTGGGGCCCCACGCGGCACGACTACTGTTGGAACCGCCAGCGCTCGGCCCACTGACACTGCCGGAGCGGCTAGTTGACCCACTGGGGCGGCGTTGAAACTCGGAAAAGTCACTGCTAAGCGACATGGCACCCAACTGCTCGCCCACCAGTTCAAGGGGCGACATGAATTGAGTGGCGTTGTTCATGATGGCAAAGTTGGCCATTCGAGGAGGGGGGGGCCCACCGAAAAAGGCCAGCAGAGGCGTCCCGTAGCCAGCGGTTGGAGGGGCAATCTGAGAAGGCGCCATTGAACCTGGAGTTGCCATTCCCTGAGGCATGAACGGCGGAAGATTGGTGCGTGTAAACGACTCGGCAGCGTACAGGGGGCGACGCAGCGAAATGGTACCGATACCCCCTTGAAGTTCAGCTGGAAGGTTGAAGGTGTTTTGCCCAACGAGAGGCCCACCATCTTTGGTTGGCGCGGCACCGCCCGAGCGAGCCGGGCTTTGTCCATCGGCGTTGGCCGGAGACTGCGCACCATTCAGCGTTAGGGGAGCCTGGCCTGGGTGGGAGCTTTCGCCCAGTAGAAATTCAGGGTAGTTGAAGCTCATCTATCAAGTCTATAAATTGTGGGGTGAGCTGGTAACTATTGTGTTGGTCTCGATTTTCGTGTGCGAGGGGTTAGCATGCGGTTCCCCTCACCCGGCATATAGGATCACGGTAATTCTGGAACGGATGACGAGCCAGTGAACGCTCACAAGACGTTAAAAGCTACGAAGGGTTTTGCGTAGCATGCGAGAGCCAGATCTAAAACAGCTTTTTTTTTATTTCACAAATTTGCCTATTATCTGGTTTGCGTGGTTTCAAGTGGACCTCTCAGATCGTCTTCTGCTATAGGTCTCCCGCCAAAGGTCTCCCCCTACAGGTCTTCCGGTCTCCCGCCAAAGGTTGTATTATGTCGTGGAGGCAAGGACTTACTGGGGGCCTTAATTTAGGAGATGTCTAGTTTGCCACCCTCAGAGTAAACTCACCTCAATGCTCTCCCAATATCGCGTGCGTCAAGCAGGGGGGAGGGAAACAAGGGTGTAATCCCCACATTATAGCTAGACATAAAGCCCGTCGCCTTACCTGACAAGCTTTTTAGTTAAGCTTTGGGCCGCATGAGCCGGCTTGGGGGTGAAAACATTTACATCCTACAAGCTAGCAAACATCATAGAGACTCTCATACCTGGAAGGTGTGACATTAAGTACATAAATATTCATAAGGGCAGACATGGCAGCGAGCTGCGTGGGCGCCTCCTCAACAGCCGGAAATGGTCAGTGGCAAAATTCAGAGGGCGCCACCAACTTGTTCACGATGGGCCTCAATGGTATCACCATCCTCCAAGTCCAAGGTGTCAGGGGTGTCAGTGACATTCACACGAGTACCATCGATCAAGAAACGCATAGACTCAAAATTTTTGCCCTGGCGCTTACAAAATGCATCCATTAACTTGCGCATGGGAGTAGAACGTTTGATCTTAAAAAAGATCTCGGCGCTCCCGTCAGACACCTTGAGGTTGATATGGGTGTCGTTCTTCTCCTCCTTAGGTTGCTGTTCGTTGTCAGACATCGTTTTACCTGAAAGTTTTGGTTTAGCTTCATTCCTAGTGCGGCCTAGAAGATATTTGCAGCAATGCGCTTGCGCGTCTGGTCGCGTAGGTAGCTTCTTTAGTGCAATGGAAGCAGAATCCAAAAATCTTACCAAAGGTAACATAACCTTGGAAATCTTGGGTGCGGCAATTGAGTAGGATAAAAACCTTGGGACAAACTGAAGATTAATAGATGTATCCTTATCGCTAATCAGTGTTGTGTACATATATTTTGAGGAGTTAACGAGAGAGGCATTTCCATAATTATCTGCATTTGGCTCTATGACTAAAAACATGGAATGCCATTCATAAACTAGACACTATGGGTTCACTGGGTACCTTTAGACCTCACCCTAGAGGATCATTGCGTCGATAGTTCTACTCTCAGGGATAAGTTACTTAAGTAATTCACAACATTCTGTTCACGGATAGCAAATCCAAAATCGAAGTTAGCTCTCAGAAACTTGAGTAACATGTCACTGCCTATAAGTCACACCAATCGAGGACCAATCCTAGAGAATGATTGCGACGGAATTACCTTCGATATGCAACTGCAGCCAGGAAACCGCTAATCGGACTAACCAGACTAAGCGATAACGGTCAAAAGATGATTTCACAAGATCTCAACTGTGGGCAACCACTCGTTCCAGTGAATCAATAACATACAATTTTCTTCAAATTTCAGATACTTGTCGCAGTCCAAAAGCCTTTTAGTGCGTGGAGAGGTCGTATTCATCTTTTCTAAGTATATTTTCTGCACGTAGGAACAGTACAGGGAAAATTTCCCTTTTCAGCAATGTCAGACACAATCGCTCACTGTGTGGCACTAATGTGATTTCTCGCTACAACGAAACGGTACTCATTGCCATTGTTGAACTATCTCGGATAATAACTAAAATAAAACAATCATTAGTTTTGCTTTGGAAATTAAACCCTCGTGGCCTTCTCGCTTTCCGAAATGCTAGGACTAGTGACACCCACATCAAATGCATGCACCTCCCCTGACTAGGTCCGCATAAGCAGAAAAATGTGTCTCGCATACGTATAGGATTCAAGAAGCCAATCCAAGCGATTTCCAGTTTAGGACAAGCGTCTAAAGACGTTCTCATCGCTATTGTCATCACTTTGGCTTATTCGTGGCGACTTTCATGATAGTTCAAATTTTCAACTTTAACGAAAGGTATGGTCATGAGTCTTGTTGTACAGGTCGCCGAAGACACCGAATCGGAAGCTTTCTACTTTTCTTAGTTTCACGATTTTGAAGGGACGTTGAATGGTCATATTAACTAATGCCTGCAGCTTCGAAAAGCAACGATGATTATACCTAGAAACTATAAATAAAAGTAGGTTCCGATGTTAATAAACCGATATATTGAATATGAAGAACTGGGTGTTATATTTGTTTCTAGTCCTGTGGGTGACTGCATTGCCAGCTATTGTGTGGAAGCCATCTGAAGATGAATTCTACACAGAGCCAAAAGGATTCGAATCTGCTAAACCTGGTGATATTTTGAGGTCAAGAAAGACGCCGTACCCCGTGAGATCAATTGGTGTCGAGTTGAACATTAAAAACTCGTGGCAACTTTTAGTACGGTCGACAAATCAAGTTGGAAAACCCTCTGTTATAGTGGCTACAGTTTTGGAACCCTATAACGCTGACAAAAAAAAAGTGGTTTCGTACCAGGTCGCGGAGGATGCTGCTAGCGGAGACTGCGCTCCTTCTTATTCGTTGTACAAGGGGGCTAGTTTCAATACTTTAATTGCTCAGCTTGAATCAATATTCTTCAATTTGGCGTTACAGAAAGGATATTTTGTTGTGCTTCCTGATTACGAAGGGCTCGATGCACAATTCACTGCTGCTCATCAAGCCGGACAAGCTACATTAGATGCGGTTAGAGCAGCATTGAACAGTGAAAAAATAACCGGTATTGATAAAGGCGCTAAGCTGGCTTTGTGGGGATACTCCGGAGGATCGATTGCGGCAGGATGGGGCGCTGCATTGCAGCCAACGTATGCTCCTGATTTGAACTCTAGTCTTGTTGGGGCCGCCATGGGTGGTGTTGTCACAAATTTGACAAGTGCTGTGCTTGAACTAGACAATTCAATCTTTGCGGGATTAGGTGCCTCCGGCCTAGTAGGCCTTGCGAAGGTGCATCCTGAGATTAAAATTGCACTTGAACATATTTTTGACGAAAGAATTCTTAAGCGCCTAGATTTTGCAGCCAAAAACTGCATGCTCCCTACCTTACTAGAATTCGCTCAAGTGAGCTTTTTCACCGGAAACGAGTCGTGGTCCAAAACTGGTGATGATATTTTCAACGATCCTAACGTCAAACCGGTTCTTGACTACAACACACTCGCGCTAAACAAGCTGTCTGCAATGCCAGAAATTCCTATGATGGTTTACCATGGCGCCTTGGACGAGGTGATTCCATTTCTGAGTGCTCAAAGAATATATGAGAATTGGAGCAAGTGGGGCATCAAGTCTTTGGAATTCAACGTTGATTTATCGGCCGAGCATATTTTGGGGATGGTTTCAGGTGCACCAATGGCAATCTCGTGGATCGAAAAGCGGTTCAATGGTGAGCCCCCTGTCAAAGGCAGTGTCAAGACTTCTCGACTCTCAAACGCTCTTTATCCCAACATGGATTCATCACTCTGGACTATGGTTAAGGAAGCCGCATCAGCATTTTTTGGACAAGAAGTTGGCCCCACCACCAATGTTAATACCACCAAATTGTTCCAAAGAGCGCAAATGGCTCCGAGCTTTTAAATCTGAATAGACTTTTAAAATGATAGAATACGAACAATCTGACGAATTATCGGCACCCTCGCCCGAAACTAATTCGGCACCGACAGTCTTTCGCGGAGTGGATCACTCTAATGTTTTGTTTTAGACACCACCCGAAGAATGAATCAAAAACAAACCAGCGCCACCTTTGGTTTGCGGAAGTATCTGTTTCGCGTCGAAGGAAACTGGCAGCACCACCCCCGCCGTACCCACATAGCCTTTACAGTGGTTGACTATAATCGCGAAGAAATGAAACTCATAATCACTAGCAGAGGAACCGTTATCGATAGCTTCTACTACACTGCCACGCAGATGCATTGCCACTTATTCCTGAACTGTCCCCGCCTAGGGTTTCGTGTGCGCAAGGAAGAAGGTGACGTGTTGAATCGATTCCAGGTGTGTTTCGAAAGCGAAAGCAGCTTCAACAACTGTGTGGAGATGCTACTCCAAATTTTGGGCGTGGAGTTGATTGATGAAATTCGGGGTAGTGATACTAATGCACAACAGAGTCAAACATGGGGTACCCAAGACACCAACTTTGCCTCGGTTTGGGCGCAAGGTGGCCTGGACCAAGTTTATCCCTGCTGGCCGCCGTGCTCCACCCAGAGCTCTACTTGGGAGCCTAGCCAAATTATGAGTGCACCCTTGTCTCAGCCATCGACCGCTACCAGTTGGCTCAACCAACCGCCTTCGTGGAGCAAACGGCAACCAGTTTTGGCAGTTCACCAAGGAAACTGTCAGGCACCGTGGTCCACGGCCACTACCGGCGCACACTATCAATACGGTGGTTTCGCTGGGCTCACACCCTTGCCACCGTCAGGTCACCAGGAGTGGATGCAGCTGGCTCAAAACTTATTGAATCAGCTTCAGTCTGCCGTTTCAACAATCAGTAGAGAGTTCACTGCTCCCATGCCAGTCTCAGGGGCGACCGCTGGACCGAATATGTCTAACGAGTTTCAACGGGATTTTACATCATCACGGGTTACTTCCATGATTGAGTTGTTGGAGACTGGTTATGGTGTGGAGGAGATCATCAAGATTTTAGAGAATCCGCGATTCCCCAAGCTCGTCGAGGCTATTGAAAAACTATATAACCTGAAGTAGTCGAATTGTGAAGCTGAAGTCTTCCGTTACGAACCCCGTCAAGATCCATCCTGCATTTTTTGTGGGTTAAAGATCATCAAAGTCAATGATGACACCACTCCCTGAAACCACGGGACTTTAGCTTACGACGTGGCAACCGATTCAATATCATAAAGATTGCACGTCATTTAGATCCTTGCTTATTTCAAGACTTATGTTGTGGCGAAATCGAGTTTTAGCTCCGGCGCCCTTTTTGAGCTCCTATCTCGATCGAAAAAGTTCAGAAAAGATAGCTCGTCAACCACGCAACAAAAGTTTGTAGAACTCCTGCAACTTTACTCTTCGATTTACGAACTTCGCTAGGGGCCCATTAGTGTGTTCTCGATGCGCGCGCGCACCCACCATTTTTTTTCACTAATCGGGGTTGGATCACATTTATAGCTGCCATGGACGCCAACATGCTCTTGGAGCTCTTCCTGGGCACTCTTCAGCCTGACCCTGTCGTGCGCGGGGCTGCAGAAGAGCAGCTTCGACACTTGAGTTTACATCAACCCGGCTTTTTGGGAGCGTGTCTTGACATCTTAACCGAGACTCAAGTGCACGCTGCGATACGCAAAGCTTCGGCAGTGTATCTCAAGAACAGAGTGGTTAAGTTTTGGGTTCAGCTGGGTAGCCATCCCCAAGGGTACGCCATTGACCCCGACGAAAAGCCTGTTGTCAGAGAGCGGATTCTTGATGCTATCATCGGACTGGACTATGCCACTAAGCAGCAATTGATCCCCGTGTTGCGCGTGCTTGTCCTGGCGGACTTTGCTGAATGGACTGACCTCATTGAACGCACCGGTCATCTTTTAACGCAAACTGTTGGCGGTGATGCCGCCAATTCCGCATTGTATACTGGTTTGCTCACCTTTTCTGAAATCTGTCGAAAGTTCCGTTGGATGGAGAACCGCGATCGAGCGACTCAATTGTATCCCATCATTGAGCAAGTATTTCCGCATCTCTTGGCGGTGGGGAACGCTATTGTCGATGGGGGAACCGAGCAAATGCTGGAGCAAATCGCCGAGATGCTTAAGCTCATTTTGAAAGCATATAAATTTGTGACCTTCTTCGATTTACCTGAACCTTTGCGCAGTCGTGAGCAAGTGGTAAAGTGGGGAGAATTGCACGGCAAGATTATCAATTTGCCGACCCCCAATTACGTTAATGACCATGAAGACCAAGAAAAGCTGATGCTTCAGATCTCAAAATGCTACAAATGGCTGGTAGCTAATGTGTTACGACTTTTCACCCGATACGCATCAGAGCTGTCCATGCTGATGAAGTTCTCGTACAAAGATTTCAAATCGATGTTTGCTGGTGAGTTTGTGCCGCACTTGCTCAATAACTATTTGCAAATTATCGAACAATGGTGCAGTGGTACTAGATGGTTATCTCTGACCACATTGTACCAGCTCATTCAATTCTTCTCCCATTGTGTTACTCAGAAACTAACGTGGGCACAGATGAAGGGTTACGTCGATCAACTTATAACTCATTTGGTGTGGCCCATACTTTGCCCGGATGATTCGCAGCTCGAAATGTTTGAGGAAGATCCCCACGAGTACATTCATTTGTACTTTGACTTCAACGATGAGTTTGACTCGCCAGAAATTGCGGCCACGGGGTTGTTGTTCACATTGGTCGAACGCAGACGCAGTGTGTGTTTAGAACCTATGGTTTTGTTTTGCGTGAATAAGTTGCGCGAGTTAGGAAGTCAACTGGAGACTGTTGAAATCGCTAAGCAAAAAGAAGGTGTTTTCTGCATGTTAGGGCTGGTGTCGCATATTGTGGTGAGCTCGTATGGATCTCAGATGGAGCTGATTTTAGCAGAGGTTGTGTTGCCTGCGATGCTGAGCAAGTACGGCTTCCTTAAGGCACGCGCTATTGAATTGGTTTCGAAATACGCTGAAGTCAATTTCACTCACGAAGAGACATTAAGAGTGATGTTCCATGGCATTTTGAGTTCTTTCCAAAGTGGTTCCCCTGAGCAACTGCCTCTCCCGGTGGCGTTCTGTTCAGCGTTGGCAATTCAAGGTTTCATACTGCACCCTGAATTCCGCCCTATCCTTGGCAATATTGTACTTCAAGTAATGCTGCGGCTTTTAGAGCTTGCCAACGATATCGACAATGACATGATTTCGGTGGTAATGCAGGAGTGCGTTGAAAACTACTCGGAGCAATTGCAAGGGTATGGTGTGGATCTTATGGTTAAGTTAACAGAACAATTTATGCGTTTGGCGCGAGATGTATCCGATCAGCAGAATCAAGATGTGGATGAGGTTGATTTCAACGAAGGGTCAGACAAAATTATGGCCGCCACAGGGTTGCTCGCAACCATGATTACCATCTTGCTCCTGTTTGAGAATCTGCGGGAAGTATGCTTGAAGCTCGAGGAAGTGACTTCTCCTGCTATCGAATTCTGCTTGAAGAATCAACTTGATGATTTTTTGGGCGAAATTGCTGAGCTCGTCGAGAATTCAACCTTCTTGTTGCAATGGGTTTCTCCTATCACCTGGAGTCATTTCCCTGGTTTAGTCGAATGCTTTTCCCTGAGAATCGCTTTGCTTTACCTTGAAAACTTAGTTCCCTGCTTGCAAAACATGTTGGTCTACGGCTCTGATGACCTCTGTGGACCACGGGCCGATTATGTTCCTCAGTTTTACAAGGTTTTTGAGTGCATCGTCGAGGATGCAAGTAATGAAGATGACTTTCAAAGACAAGATGAATATATTCAGGGGTGCTCTTTGGCGCAAACATTCTTACTTCTGCTCAAAGAAAAGGCCAAACCTTATGTGCCATCTTTTTTGACAGCAGCCATGAAAATGGCAGCCCCGCAAGATGGAGCTACCTTGGAAGAACCCAAAAACACTCTGTTTGACGTGAATGTCCACAATGTGTTACTTGCATGTGTAATCGCGGACCTTCATGGTTCTTTACAACATATTGCCCAAAACCAAAATCTTGAGTTGTTTTTCCAGCGTTGGTATCAAATCAACCCCAAGTTGACAAGGGTTTTTGACATCAAACTCGCGATTTTGGCGTTAGTGGCAGTGATGCGTGACCTGGCAGTGGTGACGCTGTCACCAGCCGCTGTCATTAGTGAAGGGGCGGCGCAATTAGCAACTCTCGTGCATCGCTTGCCTGGGGCACAGGCATCATTGGAGAAGCGGAAGAAGGAGTTTAGCGCATTTGATATGGGTCAAACTAGTTTTAACTTTTCTGGTGGAGACTTGAAAGATTTTGAAGAAGAAACCAGTTTCCCTGAAGGAGGCGACGCAGATGCCGGGGAGGAGGAATATTTGGACTTTCTTGAATCAGAGGAATACAAATCTGCAGGCTATTATGACAAGTACGACGAGGAGCCCATTGAAGACCCGCTCGCATCGACGCCCCTTGATAAGTTGGACGTACTTGCGATTTTCAAAGAATTTTCCGCTCTGTCTACAGGGCAACAAATACTTAGTCTGTTGAGCCCTGAAGAACAGCGGTTATTGCAATAGGCGTGAGGGTTTTCACTTTTAATCAAGGAAGCTAGCATGTAGGGCTAGGTTTTGTACAAAAGTGTATGTGATATCAGTGCAATAGTGAATTTAAATACCTCCTACTGCGTGGCATTAAAACATTAAAACAAGTCTCACTAGATGTCCCTTTTCCATTCTCTTTCTTGGGACTACTATTGTTTGAATATTACATCGTAAATTTTAACGAGTTGTCAACGTCCTTTCTACACGTGGGCTATTGTCTATCGTGCACGACTGATTACAAAAAATGGTTTAGGGGCTTTTGTAAACTTAGACTAATTGTTCGAAATCAATACAAGCTTTAGATTTGATTGAGTATTTTTTCTTTGTTTCCACCTTACCTATACCAGTTACCTGTATTTGCTTGATTAACGTGGGAAGTGATTTAAATGCTATGCATGATTGTGCAAACACGACGCATACCAAGAAAACTTGATGTCGATCGTTTATCCCAGCATAACGGGTTTACTTGATACGATTCCGCTAGGAAGGCTGAAGTCTAAAAATACCGTAATTCCCAATAGGATATAGACCCCAATATGTTTGGCGCCTTACGTTTGCGCGACTCAGCCTTAAGCAAACAAATCGGGCTTGAAATTATTATTCTCTATTTCTAATGCACCTGCCGAAAATGCTACAATTCAAGATTGTGGATGCAAAATTCTAGTGTCTTTACACAACACTTTTTAAGCCCCTTAAAGGTTTTCACATCAAATATATATGAGGTGCTACACTGTTTGGTTGGCTTGCATTTGCACAGTATGTGGACTCAAGATATTGTTGACCACGCCGGAGTCCTGGGTTTGCAAAGATGTTAGGTTTCTCCATGCTAACCTTCGAAAGCACGGACATGAAGTAACGACGGTCGCCAGCCTTTACTACAAGCAAGAGTCTCCTCGCGTTGACTTACTTGATGGTGGTGACTTTGGACATTTATTGCCTATACATCAGCGATACTTTGAGAAGCTTCGTTATATCAACTATGCTCATGAAAGAGGTCATCGTGGAAGTCGCCGCTCGCTGACAGGTCAACCTCAGCAATACGTGGACCCCGTGATGGACCATGATCCCCTTGACAAATCAGTGTACTTCGTCAATAACCATGCACTGGCAGCTATACCACGTGGCTTAGCTATGCTCCAGGATGTTGATTTAATTGTGGTTATTGGCGATAAGGACGATGGCATGTTGGAACAAATGGCCGCAGATGGGGTTAGAAATGATCTTCCCACCATTGCGGTCAAATTAACACAGCCTCACCATGTGTACTATCAAGACGAAAACCATTTCAAGGTGCAACATCCAGGAGATCGAAACTTGAGAAACAATCAAATCGGAGGCATTATACGCCATAATAATCGCGTTGTTCAAGAATTTATTGCTTCTTCGCAGTTGACTGGCTCTCCGAAGGTGTATGATATTGAATTGCCTTACTTTGGACAACTTGGCTTCCATAAACTCGATGCGACGGCAACGAAGAACAATTTGCGCTTGCCATCTGCCTGTCAACAAGTGCTTCAGCGTTGAAGCAAAGTACCTTAAGGACTTGATTAATGATTGCAATGTTATAGACGTGTTTTAAGCTTTATTGGCAACCCACTCAAAGAACAGAGGAACATCTTTAGAAATAGCACCAGGTAAAGTCATATTCACAATTGCCTTAGGTATGACACCCCCTGCGGTAGAAGCCGTAGCCATTTCCCAATTCAAGGACTCGCTCAGGTGAGTGATGCGCTCGACCAGCGTGTAACGTGCTAAAACCGCTTTAGGATTGTGTTCTCCCGTATAAAAACTAGGGTCTGTAGCCAATTGAATCACATACAGAGCGTTTTCTTCCACCACAACGTGTAATAACTCATAGAAAACCCGATCCGTCAAGGGGAACCCAAATTTGTAAATTAGTTTGGCAAGATAAGTAGCCAGACCAGGCCCCTGTCCTTCCAAAACTTTTGGTTGGATTTCGTAACTCTGTAGCTGATGAATATAATGTTGTTCATACTCGTAGTGGCACTGCTCGGGTTTGGTAGTTGACCCTACTGAAAAGCGGGATAGTTTGTCCAAGAGTTCCTTACGAACGTCCGAAGGTAAGTGGTCAAAGGATGTAGAGCGGGCAACCCATCGGTCATTATTGAGGTCTGTGTGACAGGTTCGAGTTGACACATCAAAGTTGCGCTTCTCACCGTCACCGTAGGCTGGGATTTGGGTGGTGAAGATCTTACCCGGCGTCCATTCCATCAATTGGGCTAATATTTCTTTCGCTTCCGCGATTAACTCAAGTGAATTGGGAAGCTGGTTTATTGGGTTGGAGTTCATGTAGAGGCAGATCAAAAAATAGCATAATGTTCTTATCGTGAAACATCTACTAGCGGACGGCGAGCAGTCCGGTTCGGTTCGTGGACCAAGAAACAAGGAGTAGTATAAGGTTCTATTCAGATTTCTACAACATGACAGAAAGTACATATCCACTTCAAAATTTCCCCTTGCGTCCCGTCACTTGTGGTTGCTGCCTGGTTAATTCATAACATGACCATTGCACGTGATCGCCTCACTCGCTAAAAGCGCGGCAAAACCCAAATAGCGTGCACACTGGTTCTCGCGCACATTACCTGGAACCCTCGCCAGCACCCGTTAACTCCATAACCCGGTGCTCACAGACGCTACTTTCCAGCTACCGGCCACAAACAAGTACAGCAACTCAACATATGTCCAACCGCAAGAAAACCTTGCTCAAGGTGATCATTCTCGGAGACTCGGGGGTCGGCAAAACGTCGCTCATGCAGAAGTTCGTTAACCAGAAGTTTTCCCAGCAATATAAGGCAACGATTGGGGCAGACTTTTTGACTAAGGAGATCACCATCGATGGCAAGCCAGTAACACTTCAAATTTGGGACACAGCCGGCCAAGAGAGATTCCAGCTGTTGGGTGTTGCATTTTACCGAGGTGCGGACTGCTGCGTTTTATGTTACGACGTCACCAATGAGAAATCACTTAACAACTTGACTCTGTGGAAGGATGAATTCTTGGTGCAGCTGAACGTCTCCAACCCGGCAGACTTTCCCTTCATCATTATTGGCAACAAAATTGATGTGGACGATTCCAAGAAGATTGTTTCTTTACCGAAGAAGTTGCAGACGATCACTCAGAACCAGTTGGGAGGGCTCAACTACCCCGTGTTTGAGACCTCTGCAAAGGATGGTATCAATGTTGAGCCCGCTTTCGAGGTCATTGCCAAGATGGCTTTACAACAGGAGGAACTCAATGAAGCGAATCAAGAAGTAGGTCAGGAGTACAACGACGCAATCAACATTCATCTTGACCGTGGTGAATCGGGCTGCGCATGTTGAATTCGAAGATGTAGATTTCGTACTTATAATTAATGAAGGCCCCGGGTGGGCTCATAGGATGCATTTCCGTAGTCAGCAAGATTCAAGATTGTTGATGCGTTCCCATTGGGTCATGAGTGATTTAGTTGACTTGAAAAGAAGCTTGCCGATGCCAGGGAACCCCATCGTGTCCAACTCCAAAAGCATCCGGGCTACGAATTCTTCGTAACCACCAGGGAGGCTAAACCACTTACCAGAAGCAATTAGCCTTGTGACGGTAGATGTTGATATGGGCCCTTGATGCCGTTCTCCGACATCTACTTTTCGTTCCCATGCTTCCATCCCCTGGCACAACGACGGTACAAGCCCTGGATGTACCACAACAGAACCCATTCTATCTGGCGTAATCAACAGGTCAAACTCATGAAGTCTTTCTAGCAGCCGAAAAAACGCAACCAGAAGGAAGTCAACGGTTCCACCACGCCATAACCATTTCGTCGCATTAGTGATGTGGATACGAAGAACCTTACTGTTCTTGAGGTGGAGCGTTTTACACCACATCAAATGGCTTAGCATTGCCGATAATACCATGGCGTCAAGCGAAACTAACAGTTCCACCACCTCATATTCCAGTGGTAGTAGCTTATCCGGGTGAGAAATAGAAGCGGTCCACGTCCATCTCTGGAGTGCTTCCACTACTTTGAAGCAAACCACGTAACCAGGGTGAACAAACGCAAACCGAGTTAGCTTCACTACAAGTGGAGTGAAATCCAGCACCTCTGGGGGGTTTTGACGGTCCAACCATGAGAGTATAGCATCGATTAATATCTCTGGGGCATCCTCACTCACCAATAGAGTAAGTGCTTTCACATATGACGTAGGTAGAAAACGCCAAAGGGAGTAGATTTTTGATTTGAGAGCAATCTCCGCAGTTCTTGGCGGACAATCTCTTCCACTTGCTTCCAATATTAGTAAAAGGTTCTTGGCGACCTGGGGGTCCCGAGAAAGACGAAGGGAGGCAACATAATCTAGCATGTGTAAAAATTTGGCGCTCCCAATTGAGATCTGAAGGCATGCGAAAGTGATGTCTACCCAGTTAATGCTCCTGTTCTCAATAATTGTGTCAATAGCTGGTCGAATTCCAATTCTCGTAAACTGGGCAACGAGTTCTTCAGGCGAAGCTATGTTCGCCAATGAAACACTTTTGGAGCCTGCAACGTTTTGTGGCAAATTGCTCGGTAGGCTCAATAGTATGGCCACTTTAGAAATCACCACCTCCAACTCCGAATCAACTTTCCCGTCACCAATATCCCACTGAATGGCGCGCACGGGCGTATGAGCTATGTCGACTTCACACGGATACACCGCAGTCAATACAGCGGCCAACTGCATGGAAGGAAGATCGCCATAGTTCCTCACCGCACTGGTGATAATCCTAGTGTGCCATGCTTTCCATCTTGGGGGTATGGGTGGAGCGACCGTGGCCACAATAATAAGTTGAGCAATATAATTCCTCAGATACTCAAAAGACAACAACTGGTAGAGAATCGGTAACAGCGAAACAAGCCGGTCAATTATACCCTCAAAATACAGTAAGCGGTTCACGAACCACCGTAAAAGTGTTATTTGAACCTGCCGCGGTAGCCTTTTCAGCTTGCGGTGCCGATTAATCCTTGGAGCCACCACCCGCTGTACACCCACAACCCCGATTAGTCTGAGTACAAGTGTGGACTCGAGGCGGCCAGTGAACTTGTCCAAGATTCTCAAAACAACATCAAGTAAGTCGCGAGAAATGTTGCCTGTAGGATCGCATGCGTACGTTATGAGATATTTTGCGTCGTCGCAATTGATTGATCCGTGTGCTAGTTCGTCATTCCAGGCGTTCAATCGGTTGATATCTTTATTTTGAAGGAGCCGCCGTAGGCCTTCCATGGTGTTTTGATCTGGAGCGCATATCATGCGTTGCGCAGAAATGTTGCGAATTCCACGTCTCGAAAGTGTCACATTACTATTTACTTTACGCAACCTTCTTAGTCTTCTTCTTGGGGAGGTGACCTTCGGGCAACCACGACGCATCATAAGCAGCGCCGCTGGTGGTACCGGTGGGGGAGGCAGCACGAGGCTGCTTCTTGGTCAGCTTCTTCGTAACGGGACCGTACAAGTAGTTTCTGCCCCACAAGTCGTAAGCCACGTAACCGGCGACCGCAAAAGTAGCCAACAACACAAGCTCCAAGAAAATCAACTGAGGATTGAAAAACGAAATTGGCTCGTCGACAATCAGCAACAACTGGGGACGCACAGGCACCATCTTGATGTCGCCATCAATGACCAAGAACAACTGAGGCGTCAACACGTAGTTGGCTGGAACCACGTTGAAGGGAATGTGTTGGTTAAAGGTGAAGTTAGCACCCTGGGTCAAAGTCTCGGGACCGACAGAACCCGAGGTCAAGTTGACTTTAACATCGCCAGTCAAGGGGTCGAGCAACACACCGCCGATACCGATGACGGTAACGTCACGCTCATCATTGTTGACCAAATCGTAGACAAAGTAGTGGTCAGCACCGTTGTACACCTCAAGCAATTCAGTGGCAGGTACGTCTTCGTGGTCCTTGATGCGGTAGTCAACAGTAAAGTCAATGGCCTCACGGCCAATATCAGCTTCTTCAGCTGCGCCGGCAGCGGCCACAGCAGCAATGATCAGGGAGAATACAGTAAATAATCTCATTGTGGTGTAACTCCACGTACTTCAATAATTTTCGACGCGCCTCCGACCGAAAAATTTCACCCTTCCGAGGAGGCTTGAGGAAAGGTTGGATTTCGAGTATATCCAAGTAGCACAGAACAATTCTCTTGGCCTCTAAAGTAAGTACCCAAGAGATCGGAAAGCATTGGAACGATCCTTTAGATCTCGCTATACGGTGTCTATATACACCACCATTTTAAACTTTGACATTGGAGGCTGATGTCATTACAGCTAGGGTTTCCGTTTTGACGGGACTCCCAAGTTGTTGTTTTGGTCCGCCTACGTTGGGTGTCGTGTGACTACTCTGCTTTCAGATTATGGTACGCGGGGCTATCGTGGCGATTAAAAACTTTATGAAATTTTTGAAAAGATTAGAACATTGCAGAATTTTTGAAACTGCTTCCGCTCGATACAAACAAAAGAGAATAGTACTATCAGATTATTGATTCACAAGTGAGACCCACATTTTCTTGAAGCTTCTGAATCCCACTTAGTCGAATATACTTCAGTGGGTGTGCATGAACAGATTATCAAAATACGTCGTGCCTGAACCAGTTTTGAGTTTAGATCCAAGCCACGTTTTGACGAAACTCGTTCTCTTCTATGGTTTTGCGCCCGGGGTCTGCGACCACGCCATTTAGTTGGCGACCCATCCCACAGACACATATCATGCTACGAAGAGCGTGGCGTCGAGGGTATAGTACGGGGACTCTTCCTCGACCTGCCGTTCGACTAAAATGGCTGGCACAGGCGCGTCGAGTGCGTGAAAGCCAGCAACAACTGGCTAATCTTCGAGACAGCTTTGCGCGTCACCATGAAGCGATGAAGGAGATTCTCAAGGATGATTCGAATGTCAAGGCGCTATTTGGTGAGTATCTAGAGAGTGAACACCCTGAATTTGAAGGCTGCGATGGAAGGCTCAGTTTTGGCGCAGACATTTCCAAAACCCTTGAAATGCTTATTGCTTGGCTTACCCATACAATGGTTGTTGATTTGAATGTCCAGGCAATGATAGCAGGCCAGCGGGCAGACTCGGGCCTTTACCGGGATATAATGACTCATTTGCAACGACCAGAACTTAGACGGGCTCTCAAATCCGCGCTACAAGTGGCGATCGACTCAAGGGATACTAAAACCCAAGATCGTATCTTCACTGAATTAGCTTTGAACCCCAACTTCAACACTTTGGAAGTTTACCGCACTTACTTTATGCACATAAAGTCACGGCAAGCTCACACATACCCCGAAAGTGATTATCGAAGTCAAAGCGGATCGGGCTTTGGCCTCACATTTTCCCAATCCGAGGTCAATAATTGCGAGTACGAGGATGCCTTTGATGTGGCATTTGCTGCACACTATCGACGTGTTGAGCGTGAAAACCTCATGCGAGAGTCCGACCCTCATTATAGCACATACGTGGCGCAACCCACTGAAGAAAATTTCGTTGCTTTGAATGAGATCTACCAAGCATATGTCACCAACAATCCCCCAAATCTTCAGCATCTTCGCTTGTTGGCGGACATCATTACTGCGCTCGTGCAATGTCGTCGCTACACACCCGACTACGAAGTTGTCACTCTGTTGATAAAACGTTTTGAGGATGCGGGTATGGGCAACTACGCGTCGATGGGATTTCAAAGTTTGTTTCGCTATGAAGACAACGCTAGTGTATTGGCTGTCCCCACTTTATCTCAGCCGGAACCACGAGGCGAAGAACATGAGGAAATTTCGCTAGAGAAACCGGTACCTTCCCGTGTTTGGGCCGCCGTGACAGGTCAAAACATCAGAGACAACCTGTCAGCAGCTTTAGAGACAACAGCTTTTGTGTATGCATCTTTGACAGCTAAGCATTTTGAGCATGTCATTCGGGAATCGCCCAACACCCTTGGCCCGCTTGCTGTATTTTGCGCGAAACATGGACAGCTTTCCACCCTTGCTCAACTTCTTTCTTATTGTGGACTCGACGAGATCATGGACCATGAAAAGGTACTCGGGAGACTGTATTTGAACCCTGTGCTCGCAAAGCTGTGGTTTCTGCGTCACCCAAAACTTCGACGCCTCAACATGGATTCTATCCTTTATGATCTGAATAAGCCCATCCTCGTGAAGCACTCCACAATCCACGCGTTGATAGAGGCGTGTATCATTTCGCGTCAGTTTGGCTTAGTTGATTCCCTATTCAACAAAATGGTGATGCATGCCACCGCAGGCCAACAAGTAGCTCTTGCGTTCGGCGAGGGCCACGAGTTGGAACGCGAACTTCTTCTTACTAAAAAGTTGTCTGTGCCTCAACTAAGTGCTGAATTCTTCAGCAAGCCCCTATTGAAGCTCATGATCAAGGTCTCAATTGACTCTAACGATTTGGGGCGTCTTATGTGGTTGATGCCCCATTTGGATGATTATATCGCTCGAGCTTTGGCAGGTTCTAGAGTAGGCACCGCTGTGAAATCCGACGGCGCACTTGATTACGAGCTTATAGCGATCATTCGAGATGCCCTCACACAATTCGGCTTGGAAGGCAAACTCAACCAATATCAGCAATTGATTCGACAACTCCTTGTACATAGCGATGCATAATCAATTACCTCAATTCAATGCTGTATAATGGTTTGGTTTATTTTATGTATTATCTCCTTACAACGAACGGTTAGTACCACCAATCGACACAGAGAATTGCAACCCATTCTTGACGCCGACATTGGCCTTCTCTCCGCCTCCCAAACGGCCGGCCACAAAGTAACCCAAGTCAAAGTTGGCCCAGTGGTTAAAGTAGCGAACACCAAACCCGGTGGACAAGGGCACCAGGGACTCCAGAAGCAAGTTTTTAGAAGCGTTACCGATAGCAGTGGTAGCGTACAACCGCAAAGGGTTTGCTTCGTATACGACATCACGTGGCGAAACAATAGTCGGATCACTCTCAAATACAAACCGCGGAAGCTTCGAAAACGCAGTGGCAGATATGAAATAGAATTGAAGACCGCCCGTTGCACTCACTCCATTCTTTGTGAACCCACGAAGGTTCTCAATCCCACCAAGATAGAACCGGTCCGAAATGTGCACAGGGGTTCCCAGGGAAAAGTTGTAGATACCACCAACGTTAGCCAACAACTCCGCGGTCACGGCGTTATCAAACCATGAGCGGTAAGCACTGAGACCCAAAGTCAGCTTGACAAAGGTCGCAGTGGGGCTCCGCGCGGGCTGTTCTTGAGTCTGCGAAAGTTCTGTCGCCAACAGCGCAGCGACACCCAGAATAGGGAAGTTCTTCAGCACGGGGTTGAGGTAACGCACTCCCAGATACACCGCTCGGTTCACCAACAGCATCTTGAGAAATTCACCCGCAAAGAACTTGAGATCATCGCTGGCACCATCGGCGATGGAATGAATAGTACGCTTGGCCAACATCACTCCATTGACCACAGAGAAGTTTTGTCCATGGTTGTACTGCACACCAATGGTTCCACCCGTCAGGGCTTCCGCCAGTTGCTGCCACAGCTCGTTGTTTTGCTGCCCATGGCGCACGTCAATCAAAAATTTAAATGCCGGGTTGTTGAGAGCAGCCAAGAACTTGGCAGAGGTGATCAAGTGATCGTAGGGCTTGTAAGGGTTGTAACGCACACCAATGTTCACAAACTCGGCGTTGTCGTTAAAGTTGTTGTTGAGGTAGTTCAAGTGCAAATTGAGATTGTCTTGGGAGTTGACATTGAAGAAGATCTCGCCAACATTCAAATTGATCAGGGCAAGATCGAAAATGACTTTGGTGGCTACCAGGGTCTCCTTGTTGTACGAGGTGACACCCTCCGGCAATTCCCGGGCAAAATCCAGGTGTAAACCAGCTCTAATCAGCTTGAACACATTGGTCTTGTACAAACGGTCCTGCGCATCAGATACGCCTTGCAACAACTGACCTAACGTATAGTCCAGCTTTGTGAGCATAGGTCCAAGTAGCTTGCGGAAGAACTCAGGCGAAAACGTTTCACCACCATTGATTTCAACCGAAGTCAAGTAGAGCGGCCGAGTGCCCGAACGCGTGAGAAGTTCCTCGGTCATCAACCGGGTTTGGAAGTCTTCACCGCTTGTCATCTTGTTGTCGCTGTGGGCTCGTGAGTAGGATTCTTGATTGGTGCGATCCCCGACATGGGCTCAAAACCAATAGTCTTGATTCAGAAGGAGGTTTACAGGGGCATTTGTAAACGTTCCGCAAGCTTGAGGTTGTTTGAAGTACAACAGATGGGATTTCAAAAAGTGTTCAAAATGAAAGCTTTTAAAATATATTACTGCATCTACATGTAACGTGATAAGGTGACGTTACAAATTTGTTGTAACTTCGACTAAGGTCCGTTGTAGCAAGTAAGCTCCCAAAACTCACCTAACGCAGGTCAGCGTCTGGGGAGTGAGTCGTCTTCTACTTCAAGTCAAATTAGGTCGGTTAAAGTGCTGCTAACCGTTACTACTATATCTGGAAAACTAATTACCGATATACAACAATAAAATGTTTTTTTTCAGAAGTTGCCTGGTTAGCTCAATCGGTAGAGCGTGAGACTCTTAATCTCAAGGCTGCGGGTTCGAGCCCCGCATCGGGCTAAATTTTTTGTTTCCAGAGAAGCCAATCTCAACCACGCGAGAGTAGGCTATGTCATTATTTCCATTTGAGCCCACAGTGACTTTCCCGTTATTTTTAATATAAAAGTTTTGGCGGTTAGCATTGTCTATTACTGTCTATATACTACTGGTGGTCGACAATGGCACCGTCATTGGCAACCTCCAACAACTTATATTCACACTCAATGCCCTCGTTGTTGAAAAATGAAATCACCTTCTTGGCGATAGCGTCAAACCCCTCCGTGGCCAAACACAAAATGGTGGGTCCCGCCCCCAGGAGACAGATGCCACATAAGCCAGGGTCAGACTCGGGGGTAACCGTTTGCAAAACCTCGGTTAACCCAGGGATCAATTTCAGCCGGTAAGGCTGGTGGATCTTGTCTTTCATGGCCTCGTAAACTAACTTGTGGTTCACTGGCTCCTGACACAACGCTGTCGTCAACACCGCCAATCTTTGCAAGTTGAAAATGATGTCAGCCCGCTCATAGTTTTCGGGTAATACTGCCCGCAGGTCATCAGTGCTTACCTCAAAGTTGGGGACAATACACACGGCCTTGATCTTAGGGTTCCAAGGGTACTTGACATACTCGCCAATTTGAGAGGGAGGTGGAGTCAGCACCACTAGCTCCTTTGGGGTGTAAGGCTTGGGCAAGATGTACTCAAGAGGCACCAGCTTGGCAGCGGTGTCGTCCTCATCCAACTGAGGTAAGTACGAGCCAACGAAACCTCCGAGCATCGCTGCGGCAATGTTATCCGGGTGGCGCTCAATCATGAGAGAGTAGTCCATCATCCGGTTTTTGTCGAAACCAAAAGCTCCGATCTCGTTACCCAACATAATACCCCCAACGATCGCCAGGGCTGACGACCCAAGACCACGCAGTAAGGGCACCGGGTTCTTAACACGGATTTGGGTACCATTCTCAAAGTTGGCCATGCCGTTGGCGCGCATCACATACAAGGCACACTGTGTAACCAAGTTCCGGTCTGTCTGGAGAGGAACCTTCTCGGCAAGCGACCCTTCGTACTGGATCAATGCATGATGTGGGTCGGAACTGGTGTCCACGCTGGGATCGATAGTCACTTCGATTTCAAGGTACAAGTTAAGACCAACCCCCAACACATCAAAACCAGGGCCGATGTTTGCCAGAGAGGCCGGCACCTTGATAGTAAACTGCTTCATGTGGTGAGTCAGATCTGAAATTTTTCACCAAATGCGGAGTCGCACGTGAATCGCCGGAAATCGGCGGCCGAAGTGAGGTGGCTTCCAACAGTTGGTTCACAACTCAGAGCAGCTTACTTTGGTAAACGTGGGGTGTTGACTTTATTTTTTGTTCTCCTCGTTCTGTGAGGCTGCGTGGTCAACCTTGACATGCTTATTAGCTCAAGCCCTCGACCGAACGAGACGGCCGCTGTATCCTCTTGCGTTCGGGTTGAGCAGGGTCTGTACACCTCTAGCCTAATTGCAACAGCCGGTCTCTTGCACCTCGTTGCATTTTGTGCAAGCCAGCTGCAAATCTGACCCATTGTGTGTCATTTACGTCAACTCGAGGCGGGTGGAGGAAATGCGAGCTAACCATAGTGGTAAATCTTGTGATTCATTATTATTCGAATACATCGTAGCCCACTATAGCTGCCGGCAATGATCATAACAGTGCTCAAAAGTACGAGTTGGCGTATATGGAGGTTCTTACTAGAGGAGGTTCTTACTAGAGGAGGTTCTTACTAGAGGAGGTTCTCTTCTTGGACGACATGGGTGTATGGCGCCAGGTTCAAAGGTCTCGCTTCGAGCTACGATTGATGTTCAACATTTAGTCGGAAGATAATGGGTAATTCATTCTTGACGGGTGACTTATAGTCTTCATTGGCTAGATTATTCCTGCTGTGGTACTTCGATCGCAAGACAGTCAAGATACACCGATGATGGAAAAATGAGACATTCAACTGTTTCTCGGTATCGCGGCTTGAATCCTAATTCCCACCCAGATATCATTACCTTGTAATGACCAGGAGAATCCAACTCAGGGTTTTTGGGGACCATGACAGAGTGGGTACAAATTCTGTTGAATTTCTAGGGTTTAAGCATGGGAGTTTAGGTACTGGATCAACCTAGGGCTCTAAAATCAGACATGCTAGATCAGGCCCAGACCCTTCTACAGTTTTGTTCATGCCGTGAGCCTGAGCTCATGGTATTTCTCCCGGCGCTACTGGTGGGGCAACGATAGTCTTTAACTTCCAATACTTTGACATGTTGCTGGTTACGATACTGTTATGGGTTGAATGAAATCTGAATTCCCCCAACTTTAATTGCACTTTTTACCCCCAGAGTCCAGACATGGGCTGACCAAAGCGGGCTCTACAAACCCCACAGTGACCATAGTATCAATCACAAGTCAGAGCATCAGATTCCACACCAAACGGACTCCTCTGTCGAAGCCAGCTTCCCGCCCACCCTCCTACATTGGACCCAAAGCCGTGCTTAGCACCCTCCTACGCGAGGCAGGCCTCTGGCATATACAGGGCAGGTGAGGTGGAGTCTACCAGCTCCAGCAACAAGTTCCAGTAATACATCGAGTTTAGAGCTGGACGGGATTGACCAGTTGGAAGTTGAGCAGAGCGGTTTCCAGCGGGTGGAGCCATGAGAGCGCACCACCAACGAGCGTAGGCCGTTCATCTCGGTGATTGGATTGTGGCTCTCCGCCTGTGGTCGATTATCGCTGTTGTCGTTCTACCTCGGCCCGTTTTTTTTGAGTTGTGTCTTAATTCGAAGAGTCCAGAGCTTGTGGGGATGTAGTTGGGGTGTGTAGTTGCCGCGTACTTTCTGTTGACGCACCCCCTCGGGGAGCCGTCAGATAGTGGTTTCCCGGTTCTTGTTTGGCTGGTACCTGGTGCATTTATTTGTTGTCGTCTTGAAGTGGTTTATTGTCAACGCGGTGATTGAAGGCCAGTTTTCTTGACATCCATAAGTGGAGGTATAGCGCAGCTCGACGTGGGCATCATTATCGTTTTGGTGGTCTCGTAGTGGTTGTTCGTGGCATCAAACAGTTGAGACCATCATCGCTTTCCCCTTCAATTTTACGTTCCTCATGTTGTCCGTGGTGTCGCTGCAAAATACGAATATTGAGCAAAGCCCCGCATGTCGCCAGCGACCCTGCATCGGTCAAGAGTAACTTGTTGTAGTTCTTGGCACCTGGAAGTGCGATTAAAGTCCAGGTTATAAAAAGGAAAGATTTTTTCGATGCTAAAAACTGGAATGCAATTTCAAAATTCACCTAAATTCATACCGTAAAGGTCAGTGGTTTATACTCACGCACCTCAAGATCGAAATGACATATTTTTTAGGCAAAAAATTCACTGGAATTTCGAAAAAACGGACTGACCGTAGGGGGCTCTCCTCGGTGACCATGAACCGTTGTGACCGTAGGGGGTTCTCCCTAGGTCACAAAACGGAGGGGCCGTAGGGGGCCCACCCCGTTTCCTACATCGGGGTGACCGTACCGGCCCACCCGCCTACAGAGCGCTGACCGTAGCCACCCTCCTACTCCGGAGGGGCCACCTGTCGGCCTCCCCGCCGGGATGGCCGTGGTCAGCCATCCCCTACACCGGGGTAGCCGTGGTCGGCCCACCCCTCAGGATGGCCGTGGTCAGCCACCCTCCTACACTAGAGTGGCCGTGGTCAGCCACCCTTCTACCCCGGAGTGGTCGTCGGCCCACCCGGCGGGATGGCCGACGGTGGCCACCCCTCTATATACTCACATACCCAGCAAGGCGCCATGGCTGGGGTACCCCGGGTGGCTCAATGCTACCATCACAGTAGCATAGAGGTCCAGTGACCGGGGTGGCTAGTGTCTGTTAGTAGTAGGCTGTGGCTGGGTGGTTGGTGGCTGGTGGCTGGTGCCCCGAATACTTACTCCGGATGGTGGAGGCTGAGGAAGTTGTAGATAAAAAAAAATCAAAATCTGGGGGGAGCACCCATATTTATATCTCAGCGGCTGGGCTGTGGGGCGGGTAACGCTCTGTAGACAGGAGAGCGGGGAACGATATTATCGGCATGTCAACTAGTAATCGGCACCCAAACAATGGGTGCCGAACGGTAACTTACGAGCAATTGAGCCCGGGGAAGTTGGTATGGATAGCTAAGTGCATCAAACACTGGTATACATGCTTAGTTACCCTGCGCTCTGTCTGTAGCGTGGTTAATTTAGACTCCAAGTGTAGACGCTGCATGACGCGCCTCGGGATGCGCGATCTCCCTAGGATCCGCCTGTATCTCGAAAAATGAGGGTAGGTAGTTGAGAATGCCCCCCAGATTCAGCGTTATTTGTAGGTACGCTACAGCCCAAAGCGCAATGGGGTTTTCGTATGTTTTTAGACCTACTCTTCTTATCTCTGTAACTTTGCACCCAATTGTCTGCCTCAACGACAAGTAGTCCAGCTCCCAGTGAATCAGCCATGGCGCCAGCCTGCTTTTGGTGGCAGACAATAGCCAGTGCGTGCTATAACATGGATCAACGGTTTACTTTCTTCTCTCATCTCCCTTTCGCATCCTATAGGCTTGTACGCTCATGACATGCTTGGTCTGCATACGCCAAGATTGTGTCCCTCGCTAAATCGATCACTTGCATGGAGATACTCCGCAGCGAGATGCAATGAGCACGCAAACGGCGTCAGTGACGTTCCCCATTGTATGTAGTACGCTTGCCGCATTGGGTATGCGAGAA
>JAKTTW010000103.1:0-37290 GCA_030560525.1 Diutina catenulata
TTTCGACCTATCGAGGGTAAGTTCTCGTGACTAATGAACTGAAGATAAGTGCCTACGAATTCCGCTGAATTTGACTAGTACCCTATAATTTTTCTAAAAAATATTGGAACGACTGTACCCCGTGAGCACTCAAAGTTTACATCTCCCGCATCCTCCGCACAACATCCGCGTCCTCCGTATCCAGTCGCACCGCCATTTAAGCCACTCAAAACCCATTGATCTTCCCATTTGACCGCCATTGACCCGCCATGGTGTCCCTGAACGTGTATCTTGTGGGGTTCGTGTTAGTGGCTATATACGCCGCGGTGGTGATAGCTCTCAACCAGATCCCCCATGTTCTGGTGAAGCTGTTAGGGTGGTTACTGATAAAACACGTTACTATCGACACCCCGAAAGTTAGGGTTCATATCCACGCGGTGAAGCTTACCCTACGGCTATTCAAGAACTCCGAACTGACCCGATGGTTTCATTTGGAATTGAGTGATGTGGCGATATGTATACACGAAGATCAGAAACTGCGCGAGGTTGAAGACCCACATTCTATTGAAGGCGAAGATGGCCCTAGTGCACTCGGCAACTTGGATTCCCACTCAGGTGCACCCCACCCACGCGCTGCATCTCTGAAACGCGCCTTTGACCCAGCTCAAGTTGTTGCGGAAGCAGCTCGGGTTGCTATTCTGCCTCGGTTGTACTCCCTTTTGATTCGATCTCGGATCATCAACCAAGTTAATCTCCACCTTTTCCGATGGCTGGTTACGGTACCTGGCCATCCTCAGATGTTTGTGGAGTATGCAAGAGTACTGACCCACTGGCTAGCAGATCTGGTTGCCCGAGTGCTGCTTTACATGTTGGAAGGGTTTGTGCGCGAAGCAAAACCTCGTGGGCGGTTTACGAAGGCTCCTCAAACGCCAATCTTCCAGGCAGTTGAAGTGAGTTTGAGCTGTCGCGTGGTACCAAGGTGCGAATTTAATCAACCCAAGGTGCTCTTGGCTTTATCTGAGTTTGGCATCGAACTTTCATTGGCTCGTTTGCATTGCGATTTGTCAAAGGTGGATTGGAGCCAGTTCAAAAAAACCATGACTAAGAGTGAGCGCAGTGGCTCAAATGCGGGCCTTGATAACGAAGACGAAAATGGTGCAGATGTACGTGCACATGCCAATGGGTCTACTAACGCCAATGGCTCCATTGCGGGTACTAAACAGAATGACGAGACAAGCGCGCATGAACACGAGAAATCCTCGAAATCCTCGAAACCTTGGCTGGTTATTTCACCCAAATACAACCAGCTTGCATCCCTACTCTCGTTCTTTAAAATCAAAACTGACGATGTGGTAGTCACTTATAACGACATCGAGCTCAGTATTGCAAATTGCTCGACTGCGCTTAACCACGACACCAAAAACCCGATCGATCTCATATGGGTGCTTTACTTCACTGCGATCAAGGTTTACCACGCCCAGTCTAAATGTGTGGAATTGCCCCTGGTGGGTTTTCTGATCGAGGGCAATCTCGTTAATCTCGTCAATCTGGTGGTAGTGTTTCACAACGGAGGCCATGCGAAGTTTGACTTAGAGCTGAATTTGACCATTTCGCAGCCGCAATTCACCCTTTACTACGATCAGTATGAGCATTATCTCAAGATGGACCGATTGTCTCGTTCCGAAGGTCTTTCGCTTGTGAATCCGTCACCCGAAGCGATCATGAATGCCGAGAAGACGCGTATAGCTAATCGCGACAAAAGACGTCGTTTGGCGAGCAGGATCTTACAGGCTTTGGACTTGTTTTCAGTTAAGATGGTGATTGTCGACTTGGTACTCGAAATGCACTTACCAGTCCTGGCAAGCCACATTACTAAGTTCAATCGTGCCCTGACTGAGAACGTGGTTGCAACCGTGAATGTGTCGTCGATTGTGCATCGAATCTTTTCACGTCGCTTTCAACTGGTTTTTCCTCGTGGTGGGGCGCACCCGGAGCATTCTCGGCATCATGGCGCTCGTAAGATCAACACAATGTTTTTGATCAAGAATTGGCGGTTAGACGCGCTCGGTAACTCAGTTCACCTTCCCAAGCTCAATGTATTGGCTTCTTGCGACCCAGACCAACTGCTGGTCCTGTTCAAACTCCAGCTGAGAGCACTCCGACTCCATTCTGTTAACGACACTATCTTCCACATTGTTCGTCATGTGCGAAACCAGCGTCAAGAGCATCGGAATCGGAACTTCGTCCGCGCCGCGGCTGCACTGGGGGTCGCTGTTGGGAAGGTGGTGAAGGAAACCAAAGAGTCTGTGGCTAAGGTGGCGGAAGTGCCGCAGTTTGTTGAGTCTGCTCCCACAGAATTTGAATACTTTGACATCTTTGAGGCTTTGCCACCATGGTTGACGCGTGTCACTGTCTGTATTGACCTGATCCAGGCTGATGTGATTTGCAAAGATGGTCTTCCCTCCCACGTAATTTACGACGAGGTGCTTGGCCACCTGATTGATTTGGGTGACTTTAAGCGAGGGGTACTGGTGCGTATGGACAAGATGCAAATGTACATGCTGCGGAAGAGAGGTGCTTTCGAGACCTCGGTGGAAGCTGTGGAGGCATTCACACTTTCTGAATTTTCGAATGAGTTCATCACTGATTTTGATGACGTTGCCGAGTATAAGGGGCTGGAGCTGGAGTTTAGCGACATTTCGCTGGTCAATTCTCTCGCTGACTACTACCCTGAGCGTGCGGATGCCTCTCCAACTAAGAAGATTAAGCGGGTCTTATCTGTTAAGCGAGTGAAAGCCACGGCTGGGAATCCCGTTGATGTGGCGCGACCTCCTCCTCTGCAAGGGGGCCCTCCACTGACGGCGTTGCATCAACCGGCTGCTCCACGCACTCCCAGCAATCCACGGCATCACTACCTGGCACCACAAGACCCGGCTCGGATATCGGTTGAGGTGGCCGAGGTTGATGGCCGTGTGGACATGTTTTGTGTGTGGTGTGCCCTCTATGCCCGGCTGCTCTTGAAACAGTTTTCCCCTACTGTGGAGCCAGAGGTGCCAAAGGAGCAAATGAAGCAGATGTTGGGGCCTAAGCGAATGGCGAAGGTGGATTTGACTGTGCACTCCCTGGCAATTGTGGTGCGGTTGCCCAACTCTGTCGACATTATGGTCGAAGTTGACGAGTTCCGAGCTCAGAATGTGGTGGTTACCAAATCTTTGGAGTGTCGATATCTTCGGCTTTACGCGGTGCACCCAGCAACTAAGGTGTGGACTCGGGTCTTGGTCATCAACAATCTGGTATGGCATATGGTCACCGCTCACACGGCTGCTCATCTGACCGTCAGAGTGGCCTGTACTCTGGTGCGCATTGTAGTACCTCAGCTGTACGCTGTCTACACCATCATTGATAACGTCATCACTTTCGCCAAAGCAGTGAGGCAGCTCAAACATAACTTTTCGTTGTACCTGGTGGATATCAATGACTACGAGCGATTAATGCCTGCGGCCAAGCCTCCCATCGTTCTCCCGAAGGTAAACATTTCCACAAAAACCTTTGGTGTGGTACTTGAACATGATCCGTTTGAGGTGGAGTTGAGTTTCATCTTCGAGCTTGGACTTATTGAGCAAAAAGAACGGTTGCGCAAGCTCAAGCATTTCGAGAAGCGTGCGGAACAGATGATGAATTCGGAGCCTCCTGAAATGCCACCAGAGATGGTTGACGAGAAGATCAAGTTGACTAATGCTGAGCCGGGTCCACGTATTGGCAAGAGAAGGCGACCTGCGTCTGTGTTGCGACGAGTATTCAGCGATGCTGGACACATGTCTTTCCGGGATAAGGTTCAGAAGCTCCGCAATAAGGACATCCCTATTGGTGATGTATACGATGCCTTACCAGAAAACCTGAGCCAGGACACGGTACAGAAAATAAGACACGCGAAGGACCGCCTCGACGCAAACATCGGGTCGCTGTGGATTGCGAAGTTTAAGTTATTTCGGGCGCTGAAGGTGACTCAGTGGCGCAAGCACAGAGTCAGGGCTTGGGGTAATGACGATGTGTCAAAGACACTTTGTGACAAGTATGATATTTTGGATCATCCATTGGGACCCCCCCTTTTTTCTGCCGTATTCCGCCACTTGGAGCTTAACTTGAGCCAAGCTAAAATTGAACTGATCGATGAGTTTTTGTTCAAGTGGGCGAAAGGTCAGCCCTCGCAGCAATATCTGATTCTCATACCGATGTACCTAGATCTCAAAGCTCTGTCATTCACGGTGTACTTGGTCGACTACCCGCTTCCTATGATCTGCTTCCCTCCCCCTCTGAGGCGCGCAAACCAGCCCACGATGCATTTGAGAGGGAACTTGGTTATCAATGAGGCCTTGGTCACCCACAAGAATCAGATGCGTCATATTTTTGTACCTTTTTCACCGGCAGCGCCCCTGGGAGATGACACTGATGTGTTCTACCTGTGTTTCATTCCTAGAACTCTTAACCCTGTTAAGTTTACCATGGACATGGCTTGTGACTTGGTGCTGAACAGACCATGTATGTTTGGCTGGCTGAAGCTGTATTCTCCGGCAGTAAGTGCGGCCGCTGCTGCTTTTGACAACTTCTCCAAGCCTCCGGTGGATTTATCTCCTATTGGCTGGTGGGACAAGACGGCGCTCATCATGCATGGGAGGCTCAACTTTTATGTGCCGAATGAATTGCTGCTTCATATTAAGTCTGGCACGCTGCCTTACGACGTAACTGGTGAGAACCTGGGGTTTGCCTTCTGTTGGCGCAACAATGTCACGTTGAAGATATTCGACACTCAAGACTCCCGCCAATTAGTGCAGTTGGACCTGGAGGATTTTGTGTTGGGTATTCCTCACTATCATGAGCTGGAGATGCGACTGTGGACTATGCATTTTGGTGACGATGACCCTGATGCCGCGGATGCTGAAGCACGACGGTACCATAAGCGTTGTGTCAAGTTAACGTCGGCCAATCGAGTACGGTGGACCTATGGAATGTGGTTTGAACGCAATAAGGATTTGAGTCACCATTTAGGCGACGAGCAAGAGCGCACTTCCAAGTTTATGCCTCACTACGATGTTGTAATAACCAACCCTGCGTTCCAGGACCACAAAGACCTGTACACTACCTTTAGAAGCAACTACATTCATATGGCATTTCTGGTGGTACTGGCTCTGGATCAGCCGGACGGGTCACGCAATAATGGTTACTTTACACCGCTAGCGTTCAATCACTTTTTCTACTGGTGGAACACGATTCACCACGGCATATCGCTTCCTATTCGCCAAGGTCCCATTTTTGCTGCCACGTCGTATCACAAGAAGAAGGTTCACATAAAAATGGGCAAGCATATCTACACAGTCAAGTACTTGTTCCAATTCACCCCTATGACGATTCTGCACAACTATTTGCACCCACTGGATGTGTCACCCGATGCGAAGGACCTGTTCACTGGTATCAAGGCCCGATTTCGGCTGTGCACGATTGATCTACATCAACGTAAGGAGCTCATTCCTTACGTCCATGAAGAGCTTTCCATTAACAATAAGGTCCCACATTTGAAGATGCATAAAGGCGAAATTAATGGTGAGCATGTGGATATTCGAATCGTTAATGCTGTGTTCTCGGACCCCCTGATTGAAGGATGGATGCTTGCACTGAAGACGCAGCATACGACTGGTGAAGGGTTTGACGGGTTCAGACAAGTTTGGTCGCAACCGCAGGAAGCAACAAGGTTTCAGGATTGGTTGGACAACAGGGTTCAAATCTATGATGGTGATTTCTCGTGGATTGATCAGGACGACTTCGTGGAATTGAGCCACCCTACGCAATTGCTGCCATACCCCGATATCCAAGTTTACCTGTTTGCCTACCTGCCCAAACTTTCGTACTTTAGAGAATTCTCCTTCTACCAGGAAGGGCCGTATCCCTTCGGTAATGAGCCGAGTCATGACTGCACCATCGGAAAGGAGAACCCTGAGCGGACTCAGCTGGCATATCTCATGATGAGAATCAAGACTCTCCGAGATGAGTTAGCCGTCCTTAAGCAAAAGCAAGCGCCCCAGGGAGACATCACAGCACTTCAAGAGAAGCTTGATGTGGTGGAACTGGTGTGGGAGCTGTTTTCGGGGGGTCTGTTGCAAAGGGTGCCGTCGCATAGCACATTGGCACTGCTTGAAGACGAGCTATTGAAGGTTCGGTCCCACCCCCTTCTGGTATACTCTCTGCATATATCACAGCTGGATTTGATGGCCGCTCGTCTGGCCGATGCCGAGGCTCAACAGTTTCGCAATCGTTTCATCGTCCATAACATGAGACTCAAGTGGAATAACGAGGTTCGCAATCACTTCAAGCTGTATTTGAACAACGTTCTGATGCGGAAACAAGATGTTTACTTCATGCTGAGAAGAGCGGTAGATTATGTGGAGCTGATTCTCCACGAGAGAGTTAAGTGCGACGAGGAGCTGCATTTAGAGCCCCTGGATAGTCGGGATAACGTGCGCGAGGCTAACCCACGGGAAGGTGATTGTACTGAGTGCCTGGCAAGGGAGTTTTTGACGGCTGATGATCTCATCGACCAATTTTATGATAGACTCACAGACTTGGTCCTGCCAAGATTGGATATTGAGAAGAAGTATCTCATCAAGTTTATCCATCCGCAGATTCAGTTGCGCAGTGAAAGAGACGGTGACTCAGCGCTTATTGTTACTACTCGTGACCTTTCTATTCGAGTTATGTCTGTTGTAAATCCCGATCCGGAGACAACGAAAGAGGAGCAAGTGGTGAACAGTGATAAGTCGACATTGGCTCCGCCTCAGGAGGCGCATAAAGGATCGGTTGGAAGCGAAACGCCTCTGAAAAAAGCTGAAGTCTCACTGGATGATGTGTGCCATTTATACGAATCGCGCTATGGGGTTCTTTTTGAAGATTATCAGGTCTTCGTGTTCCGCAAACACGCTGTTCTTAATCCTCTGGTGGGCTTTTCTCTGAGTTTCATGGAACGGCCGCGCTTATGGCCCCCTTGGCTTGAGCTCGAATCCTTTTATGATCTGACATGGTTGCAAAATCAATTGGTGGTGGAGAAGAACCTGTTAGGTCTCATTTTCTCGAGACCTAATCCAATGTATTTGGAGCATATGGAACCGAAACAGTTGCTGAAATGTGACCATATGGAAGTCCAATTGGCTAAAATTGTGTTGAACGCAACTCTGCGTCAGTATACCACTATATTTTATGTGGTCACTGATCTTTTGATTCACTCCAAGAATGCCACGGACGCGATCAATGATCGCTTGGAAAAAGTTGTTCTGTTGGCTGATGGTCTGGATTTTGAGGGACTTGATATCAGAGTACTGGAGCTCCAGCAGAAGCTTCGCGAGTATAGCAACATCCTCATGAGGCTTGACACCCGGGCTCTCGATCACCACGAGAAGATTGAGGCTCTTGCGTTGGAATATGAAATCACGAGATCAAAAATCGAGTTGCATGCTATCATCAAGGGCATTCTGTTGCTGAATTTAGCTCCCCTGGGTGCCCAGCGCTCCAAAAATCACCAAGCTTGGGACTTTTTAGCTGACCAGATTATTTGGCACGTACTCGGACCTGATCGTGACCCTTTCGTGGATATTGCTCTATCCAATTTGCGTTTCCATAAGTGGGACGCTTACGACGGTTCCAAGATCAACTCGGTGAAGATCAACTTGGTGCAAGGTTTTAATCTTCAAAGTAATGCGGTATACCCTGAAATGCTCCAACCAATCATCGATACCGAAGCTGATCAAAATGATCATCACCATCGCCAGCATCCTGTTGTGGATATTCTGTGGCGTAAATTGGAGCCCATCGGTGGGATTCCCATTGTTGAGAATGCCAAGGTGGCCATTAAGCCACTCAAGTTGCAGTTGGATATGAACACAGCGAAACTTTTGCATCAATACCTTTTCCCTGATGACGATGGGGACGTGCCAGAGGGTGCTCTCCGTGACGATCTGCTGCTGGAGCTGGAACTGGACGCATCGCTGGATTTGGTTCCCGTGACGCTGCCGCTGTCTCTGGTGGTGAGTGGCACAAAACACAAGGTCAAAAGTCTTCTCAAACATGTGGGGCTCAAGAGTTCGTCATCTGATGGTTCTTCTCTGATTCAAACGACGCTGTCGCCACCTCTGGCCGTACTGGTTGTTGATCTGGGGCTGTCAATGATGCTGGCTGACACGCTGGCACTGAGCACTCCTCAAGAGAAACCCGAGAAGCCTCCATGCCGAAAGCCTTTGCAGAGGCTTCGCTCGCGGAAGCTGGCGGAGACCAAGGATGATGTCGCCGTTATCTTTGACCGACTGTCGAAGTATATGCTGATTGTGGATATTGATGTGAATCCTTTCAATCTTGTGGTTCTGTTTAATGCCCCCAAGTCCCTCAAAATCTTGGATGTTCACCTTTTGAAGCTCCTGATACCCCATTTGCTGTACAAAGACAAAATCTGGCTGCTGGAGGATATCGTTCTTCAACTTCGAAAGGATGTCATCAAAACGATACTTAGTCACACGGGTAAGATCTTGGGTAACAAATTGCGCCCCCACCGGCGCAGTAAGGTTTCGGAGCCTTTGAAAATGATCCTGGATTATACCCTGTTTATGACCGTCAATGATTTACAACAAGAGGGCCGACTGCGTGATCTGAGTAAGACCACAGGTGCACCGCACTCGCATATGAAGCCACACCACCATTTCCACCGTCGAGGAGCACCCCTGGGTTTGAGCCGACATGATCTGGTGACGACGCTGCTGGGAATCGAAAAGGTTTTGCGTGAGATTATGGAAGAGGATGGTGAGGATGAAGAAGGCGATCTGCCACCGCCGGCGCCGGCGCCACCGGCGAATCGCCAGGTGAATTTTATTGAAGGCTTACACGTGCCGCCGAAGAGTTCACAAAATTAATAATGTAGTATAATTATTATGAAGCATATTAAGCTGTGTAGTTCACTCGATGCTTACGAAATCTTGCAAGCCAGGAAAACTCTTACTCGTAGCACAGGCAACCCATGAGAGCGTGCAATACGTTTCCGCTTCCGCTTCCGCTTAACCCATTATTTATATTCCTGAAGCCAGAGCCTCTACATATACAATCCCTATAAATCTACCGGTAAAATTCAGGTCTGCCAGTGTTCAACCCGTACTCTGACAAAGCGTTCAGCAAGTCCTCCATCGTCAACACGATTTTACCCTGCTGGTTGCCTGCACTCAGCCCCAGATGGGTCGGTTGAGACGCCTGAGGAGCAGAACCCTCTTCGCCAGCCTCTACCAGAGTGACAGCACCGCTGCCGCCAGTAAGAGACTGCTGGTTAGCAAACTGTTGACCTTGAAGGAGCTGTTTTGCGCGCACCTGAGGGTTGGCAGAATTGTAGACTGCCAGAGAATTGCGAATTCTGCTGTATTCATAAGCATCCTGAGCAATGTCGTTGATGAATTTTTGAGTGGCTAGAGCCAAGAGCCGTTTGATGCGCACATCCGTGGTGTCGAATCCATTCTTCGCGAGGTAATAGTCAGTGACAGCATCGGGGATAATCGGAGCAAAGTCCCCATCCATTAGTTCGAGCACCTCTGCAAGAGTTTTGTCCTTGCGAGAGAGCTCTGGCAACTCAGGAATGATGGCCGCGGCTGCGGCAGCTGCGTCGGTTGATGACCCGTTCGTCTGTGTGGGTTCAGCATCGTTGAATTCCTCGTCAATATCCTCTTCTACCTCCATAGGCACAGGTGTTTGCGACATGATGTGAGGGGTGCCCTAGTCAGAGTTCTGGGTAGCGGTTGTTTGTGTTTGAGGCCTTCAAAAGGTGCGTTGATGGTAATGTTTTTCAAGCCGCACAAGACCAGTGTTAGGTGTAAAGGCTACCAAGAACGACAAAAATGATGGAGTGGCATTAGGTGAAGCCAAGGTTTCTCAGTGTGTTGAAGAATTTGGTAAATTGTGAGGCCATTGATGTCTGGATCGAAAGGATAATCGGACGTACGCTTGAGATTACGAGCCTATGTGCCGGGTGTGTTCTTCCTACGACGGCCAGTTTCACTAACGAGCTTCTCTTGGAACGTATCGCGTGTCAGGCATGTCGCGTCATGTCCTTTCTTCACGTTGCTAATACCTGAAGTTCAAACTCCTTCTCATTCAGTAACTTCAAGTGAAATTTGGTTTAAATGAGTGTTAAAGCATAGGACCAGTAGTACCATTACATTCTAGTCCTTACGCGAACGCAAGTAGTGGTTTGTATGTATTGAAATTTCCATTTATATATCTATCACTTCTTCATCATGTCCAGCATAATTACTCAAGGTCTTGCACCGCTGCCTTGAAGTCTTCCAACGACTTGAGCGCAGCGTGGCTGCGAATCAGCTCCTTCGCGAGCTCCACACCCTCTGCCCACGTTTCGGTCTTGCCACAAACGTAGGCTAACGCGGCCGAATTCAAGAGGATGTAGTCGACAATAGGGTGGTTCCCAGAATCCTTCACGCGGTACTCGTCGTTGTCCTGACGCAAAATATGGTACAAGACATCGGCGTTCTCTTCGGGAGTGCCCAGTCTCACGGTGTCCAAAGAGTGTTCAGGCAATCCAAAGTCTGCGGGCAGCAAAGACCCCTCGGTAATCAGGCCATCCCGGTCTACCATCCAGTAATGGGTGGTGCCAATAGGGGAGATTTCGTCAAGCCCAATGTCACCGTGAACCACCATGGTGCGGAAATGACACTTTTGCGATTTGTTCAACTGAGAGGCTGCCTTGGCGTAAGCATCCCCAAGCTGGTGAGAGTAAACACCCAAAATGCGTGCTCGAAGAGGCATCGGGTTGATGAGGGGTCCCAACACGTTGAAAATAGTGGGGATGCTCATTTGGGCACGCACGTTGGCAACCTTACCCATTACGGGGTGGAAAGCAGGAGCAAACAAAAAGCAAAAGTTAGTCTTCTTAACGATCTCTGGGGTGGTCTTGTTGGTCACATTCATCAAGTCAACACCGAGGCATTTGAGTAAATCACCAGACCCGGACTTAGACGTCAGAGCTTTACCACCATGCTTACACACGGGTAAGCCCATACCAGCAGCCACAATAGCCAGTGAAGTAGAAACGTTGAAGGTGTTTTGACCATCACCACCAGTGCCGACGATGTCAATGTACCCATCCGGGTCAACTTCGTCAACAGCGATGGTGTTTACAAACTCGAGCACGGTATTGACCGCAGCGGCAATGTAGTCAGCCTGAGTGGAAAGGCCCTTCACAGTGAGGGCCGTCAAAAACAGCGCTAATTCCACTTCGGTACAAATTCCTCGGAGCGCGGTTCTGAGCACCATCGAGAGGTCGGCAGGGGTCAAGTTGTCAAGCAACACCAGCTTGACGTAGGGCGCCAACACTTTGTTCAGAGCGGCCATATTGATGAAATGAGGGGGTTTCGGGTGAAATGACTCGTTGACGCTTCCTTTGAGCCATTTTTGGCTTTTCCTGTATATTGTGGGAAAATCTCGTGCGCAGCCACGTGAGTCATAGAAAAGCAATGACGAGGGATTGCTGAAGCAGGCGGAGGCGTGTGGGAAACGGAAAAAGCCGATGGTACTGGACTCAGCTGTATCCTGAAAGCCACAAGCTCGGAACCATCTGGTTAGTTCTGTATAACCTAGACGCAAAATTATACATCTTGCCGGTACAGGTGGTTGTTTGCAGGTTGTGGACTGTATATTATGTCGGTTCACCGAGGTAGGAGCTAGATAAAGGGGACCACAATATTTGACTACCATTCGCTCTTTGTGGAGCTCTTGGAAAATGGTGAAGAATGGAGATATCCGTTGGCCCCAAAGACTAACCAACTGCGTTTATTTGAATGTGGAGCTTTTTGGCATAGCCTTATGGTGTATTAATAATAGCTAATGATCGGCCCCGCAAGTATGACGAAGGCCACCAAATCTCTCGGTCTTTCGTTTATCGTGCTAAATTGTTCATAACTTCATTATTTGCGGCGGATATTCTCATGTAGCGACTCTACTCTTACGCGCTTCGAGAGTCCCACTCGGTACAGAGGTGAATTCGTAGACACACACAAACTGGCCAAGGACCCCGACTTGGGTATGCGATATCGTGGCTTGTTTGTTTCAACAACAGGTTTTGATGGTTCTGGATCCTTTTCTTCTGGTCTCCGCTTCGTCATACCTACAAACGTACTCGGTTTGCTTTGGCTACACGCGGGCGAAGTGTGCTGGGTGGGATCATGGTGCGTGGAACTCATGATGGAGGTCTGGCTCGATTTGAGTTCCACTTGGGGGCGTCGTATGTGATCATCGGTTTCAGCTTTAAAGCCCAGCTCCAGTGTGTAACCAATAGTTTCTAAGCCGTCTGACGGTAGTCGTAAACATTCCAAATCCAGTTCGTCTTCAACTGCTTGAGAAGCCTGGATTGGTATTAGCCAAGTCTCCGAGCCTTCGGTTGGCGCTAAAATGGGCCTAGGTGGTGTAAGTGGTTCCGGCTCATACTCAGAGTCCTCCACAATTGATATGTCGTATGTGGGGGGACTCAGTTCCATTGGTACGATTAAGGTAAACAGCGCGCGCTACCAAAAGGTGATCGTAAATGGTCCCACTAGATACGACAACATTCAAGGGGCGCGGTATGTAGAGGCCTATGTTTGAAAATGTGAGGTGTGGCCAATTATTTATTGGCTAAAAGTGTTTAGTGAACCAAAATTGCATTTGTTCAATCGGTATCACCAGGATATGAGTACAAGGATTCAAAATCAAAGGTGACCTTTCGAAACTTCAAAGGTTTTTCGATTGATCTGATATAGGTACACCAACCATATTCTTCTTTTCAACTTGCCCTATGATTTTGCAGACTTCTCCCCTCTCTTCACTTACAATCTAAACTTCGATCGTGCGAAGGCATCGCAGTTATGATCACCAGTTTGGGCACATTCATTGGCGCCAACCGGCAGAGCCAAGTATTCGATTACGATGGCAAGCAGCTCGTTTACGGAGCAGGTACCACCCTTGCCCTCTGGGACCCTCTCCTGACCCAGGGAGTAACACAAACCCTCAAACACCACCTGGGCGTGGTTACAGCCGTTCGCTACATGGGCACTACAATGATTTCAGCGTCGGAAGACACACTGGTGGTTTTGTGGGATGATCTCAAGCCCTCGAAAATTCTTACTGAACATTCTAAAAGTGTCACCGTATTGTCGGTATCGCCTGATCATGATTTTTTCATCTCCGGTGGATCTGACAAAAGATTGGTAATTTTTGACACGCAGGGAAACGTTTTGAGTGAGTTGTCGATTGATTTATACCCCTTGGCCATTGCCATACAGCCCGTTGGTGGAGATCAGATTGTTGTTGCCGTTGGTGGAACAAAGCATGAAGTTTACATTTACTCTGGTACCCCCAAAGATCTTAAAATGGTTCAAAAGTTACGCGGTCACGAAGACTGGGTCAACTCACTTGCCTTTACAAGTGTTGAGTGTCCAGATCTGGAATATGTGCTTGCTCTGGGCTCTAAAGACCGTTACATTAGATTATGGCGTCTCCGAGTTGACGAAGCTGTAGTGGAAGAGGATGATTCGCAGTTGGTTTTATTGCTGAACAAGCAGTACAAATTCTCTTTGGGTGCTAATGCTACTACTCGTCCTGCGGCGTTTACCTTCGATGCGCTTTTGGTGGGACATGACGACTGGGTGGCGGGCCTCCAGTGGCACCCTGCCAAACCCCAGTTACTCCTGGCGCTGGCTGACACCGCGCTCATGATCTGGGAACTGGATCCGCTGCTGGGGATTTGGGTGCCCGTTCACCGGCTAGGTGAACTCTCCATCAAGGGTGCTCTGACGGCCACAGGTTCGGCGGGTGGATTTTGGAGTTGTCTCTGGGTTATGGGGCCTGACATGGAGACAGAACATGTTGTAGCCAGTGGCAAAACTGGTCTGATTAGATTATACCGCAAGTTCGGAGAGGATGCCACGTTCACGCCCCTTCCCGGTGTTACCGGAGCTACCCGGGAGGTGACTGATGTCCAGTGGTCTCCGCGTGGGGACTATGTGTTCGCCACTCTGTTGGACCAGACGACGCGGTTGTACGCCCCCTGGCAAGGAAGATATCATGAGTTTGGTAGGCCACAAATCCATGGTTACGATATGATTTGCTTAGACAATTTGTCGGATGATGGCCTGGTGTTTGTTTCTGGGGGCGACGAGAAGGTGCTCAGAATTTTCCAAATGACGCGTTCCATGGGCCAGTTGGTCTCTAGAGAGTGTGGTTTGGCTCCTTTTGGAGATGATTTGCCAGAGGCTGCTTCCCTCCCTATGCTCGGTCTTTCAAATAAGGCTTCAAATGAGCCACAAGAAGAAGATGAGGAAGATGTGGACGTATTGGGACTGGTCGAGGGACCGCCCCTCGAGGATATATTACAGCGGTACACTTTGTACCCTGAGCTCGAAAAATTGTATGGCCACGGATACGAAATCACTTGCGTTGCCACAAACCCTCTGCGGACTCTTATAGCAAGTGCTTGTCGGAGTAATAGTGCCGCCCACGCTGTGGTGCGTGTATTTAATGTTGCTAAAGACTACCAGTTGTCCCCACAAATCCTTTCTGGCCACCTGTTGACCATCACTTCCCTTGCATGGAACCCTGCTGGTACTTTGCTTTTAGCTGTGTCCCGCGACCGGCAGTTTTCGGTTTGGAAACTCAGCAATGAAAGCGAGGCTCAATTCGAGCTAGTTACCCTTCAGGAAAAGCCCCATCTGCGAATCATTTGGGATGGAAAATGGCTTGATAACGAACGGTTTATCACTGCCTCGAGAGACAAACTGATCAAAGTTTGGCTGGCTCAAGAGCCATCTCAACCTCTCGCAACACTCAAACTCGACTCTCCGGTCACGGCTGTAGACACTAAGGCGTCGCAAGTGGTTGTTGGATTAGAATCTGGTGCAATCCATATTGTTTCGTCGGAGGATGGCCTTTCGATCAAGGAAACTTTCCCAAGTGAAGAAACCCCTGCGGGCCGCGTGAACAGAGTTAAGTTTGCCCCTGGCGATGGAGACAAGATGATGGTCGCTGCCGGATCCACGGACCAATCGTTACGTGTTTGGCAAATCACTGTATAGCATCATATAAATGCATTAAGATGAACGTGTCAACTGTTGTGGAAGTATTGTTTTCTCTGGTAGTAATTGAGTGCTTTTGAACTTGGTACATTTCCAAGCTGAACCTAACTATCAGCTTGATCCACTGTTATTCGTTTGAAGCCCTGGTGTCCACCGTGGGGCAGGTTTTATTCAAACCTCGTGCCGAATTGAAGACTACCCAGATCCTGTGAAAGATCGGTTGCAGCCATGTATTTCTGCAATAAGCGCTTCTTTCTCACAGTACTTCTTCACTCTTATTGATCCGAGTATACCCTTCGAAGGTTGTCGAAAGTCTCCCCACTCCTGCATATATAAATGCCCGCAACTCGCACGGTCAACGACACCTAACCAAATTTCACGTATAGAGACTAGAGACCACACGATGGACAAATTCCCCGAAATCGATGTGGACGGCGAAGAGATCTCCGGCGACTTTTTGGCTCGCGAAAAGGAATTAATGGGCGATGAGTTCCAGACCGAACACGACGAGGAAATCAACGATTTCGAGGCCAAATTCCCCGAGGTTGACGACCACCAAGAGGAAGAGGCGCCCAAGAAGGAGGAGCTGATTAATGACAATCAGTTTGAAGGGTGGGAGTCTCAGCGCTCGGAGACGCAGGGCGAGAAGCTGCTCGATTTGGGTTCCTCGGAGCCTATCAAGGAGTGGCGTCAACGCCGCGACTTGGAGATTGAGGAACGCGAGACCGCCAACAAAAAGAAGAAGGAGGACATCACCAAGAAGGCTCAGCAGACCATTGACGACTTTTACGACAACTACAACGAAAAGAAGGACAAGCACGCCAAGGAAGTGGTGGACGAGCAAACAAAATACGTCGAAAAGCGCGACGGTTTCTTGGGCCGTGGCACCCTTTGGGATCGTGTTAACGAGCTCGTGAAGGAGGTGGGCGAAGTGCCCTCCGAAGGTCGCGACAAGACCCGATTCAAGGAGGTGTTGACCAAGCTCAAGGGTAAGGAGAACGTGCCTGGTGCTGGTGGTTACAAACAGGAGTAGGTGTGTACGATATAAACGACATATAAGATACCTGTAAGACCGGTGGGTAATGCCGAAAGCTAAACAACTTTTGACGACGTCCACACAGTGTTGCATTGTATGGTTCGAGTGTGTCTCGTCAAACTGGTTGTCAACTCAAAGTATCTTCCTGGGTAATACGCATGCTTGTATTCTTCGGGCCATGAACTTTTACGTAGATACATTAATTCTAACACAATCATTGCTCACTAATGTTTCAATTTACCAATCAACTTGAACATCTCGTTGGCACGGACCTTCTGCGCCGTGTTATCCAAGCGGCCGGTGGCACCGTCGTAGGTGTTAAACAAGTGGAACACAAGTGCGGATAAAGCAATCGCTTCACCTCGGTTGAACTGTTCCAATTTGATGTCACGCTCGACCAATTGGTCCACCTTGAATTGGCGCCATCTAGTGACCACCAACAAGCGAGCCACGTACATATTGATGCGAGCAACAAACAGCTCCAGCAAGTGGCGCACGTTTTCGGGTCCTCTGTACTTAAAGGGAACCACGAGGCCCATGTCGTTGGCCTTCAAGGTGATAAATGCGGCAATGGCACCTACCACGCCTGTGTACCACCGGTACGTGTTGCGAGGGCTTCCCAAGAAGGTGAGGCGCGGGATGAAAGGCGCCGCCAAACCCAACAACACAAACAGGATAACATTCGGGGCGAAGATCAAGTTGGTGATAGCATTAGATTTGTGGAACAAGTACCAGAAGGCCTGATCAGGGCCACGCTCGTTCGCCTCGTCACGCACCCGCTGGTGGCTGACCAAACCAGTGATCGCCGCCAACACAATGTTGTACTTGACGTAAAGCTTACCCAAACCTGTAAGATTGACGCGTTGCATACCAGGGCCCATGGCAAAGTTGAGCCAAACAGGAGTCAAAAAGTATTTGCTCACGGTAGCCGGAACATTGCCCTTGGACAAGAACTGTGACAACAAAACACCAAAAAGCACGGGGAACCACTTTTTAGCGATTTTGGGAGCGTAAGCCAGCGCCGCGAAAGCGAATAAGTAGTCGTTGGGCAGCTTGTAGTTGTCGTAAGTGGCTCCAAGCAATAGAGCACTGCTCAAGCCGTTGGCGACTACCAGATTCTTGGTAATATCGGCCAACAACGGGTTAAGCGCCAAAAACAGTGACCACACAGGGGCACGAGGAGCCTTGAAAGCCAAAAGAACAATGACCCATTTGACCCACTTGGCCACGGATGGGTGTTGAAGCGCCACTTGGATGTTTCTCATGGCAATTGATACAATATGTTTCCCCTCCTTGCTGATTTATGGGGCAATCACCGCGTGTATGCAGGCATACTTGATAGTTGCCGACGGCGGATGCCGTCGCCAACTTGGGTGGAATAACGTCAATAGAGGAGGTGGTTGCGGTAAGACGCGGGGAACTGAAGATAAGCTGCTTTTGCAGATCTTAGCGCATCAGTCTGGGTTAATCAGATTACATCTACGGTTGCCGTTCCTGATCGATGAAACCCGCCAAGACCGATAGGTGATTAAGTAGGCAAATGTAAGCAATGGGATGCAGCGGAAAGGGGTTTTCTCGTGTGAAAATTGCCTTGTCATTATTGGCAACCTTGTGCCTTGGCCCTTTGTGTTATCTCCGTGACACGCATGTGAGCATTCACCCAGATTTCGAAATGTCAATTGGTGGGTGCTGACTCGATTCAACTAATGGACATTGCCAAAGATGCGTTTATTGGTACCATTGGTACTCATAGATCATCTGAACTACCCTTCTCTACTCGTGATGCAAGCATAGGGGCGCGGGGAGTCAATGAGCCCATACCTACATGCGACGGAGAAGGCCGTCTCAACATCCTCGAGATCAGGAAGTCAATCGTGGACAATCCCGTAGCTGCTTTGACCCCACGTTTAGGAATCGTACGATTTCGAATCGCTGGGGTTGATGGGTTTTAGCGGCTACAAGGAGCAATATATGCAGTCGAGGTGATGATAAGGGTTTTCGTAATTAATGTAACAGAATCTTACAAGCGAATAGATAAGCAGAATTTTCAACATACTTACTACCGCGGCCGTCAAAATTTTAGTGTTGCATATTTCGTCTGAACTATAATTTGTGAAATGAATCAACATTACTGCAACATTTATTCTCACATGACGTTTACCATAGTAGCCTCTGTTGGTTTTGCTCCCCGCTGTGGATACCAAACGTCATTGTCACTAAGTACAATAGTTAGAGGACGTTAAGTCGCTGACAGCCTCCAATGCATTCCTCATTCCGACGTGGCACTCCCACCACGACGTGACACTCCCACCACGACGTGATACTCCCACCACGACGTGACACTCCCACCACGACGTGACACTCCCACCACGACGTGATACTCCCACCACGACGTGACACTCCCACCACGTTGTGGTCTTACTGGAGAATAGAAATATCCATCCTCTAAAACTTTTTCAGCCATTACGACATTCAACTCTCTGTTGACTTTACTTCGACTCTCCCGGATCTTAACCTAATGCAAGCCACGCGTTTGTCATACTTCTCTTAAATCAGCGATTAATCCTAAACGGGAAGACTCATAACACTAGTATCAAAAGAAACCCAACAGACTCTAACGCCACTTTGAGAACGAGTCTGTCAAATCTGCGAAGCTTGCTTGGTTGGTCAACTCAATTACTCTCCCACCATTCCTTCCCATTCACGCGTCACGCTATCATTGTTTTACATACAGGCGCGTTGTCCCCTGCGCTTGCATATCGAGATCACCACGATTACCCCAGCCCTAAATGACCCGGCCACAGCCTAATGCCGGGCTCAAACCATTCCAGACGAGTCCAAGGGGCAACAACAACGCGACTGATCCATTACCAAGCACTAACCAACCCTCCCCCGAACCATTTGAGGCCACGCCCAACCTCGGACGCTCTCGGTCACGACGCGGTCTCAGTCTTCTGACTGTATCGCCTCTTGCCACCACAGCAGCGACAAATCTCCCGCCTGAGAAGACCCCACCCCCACGAACACGTCCACTGAGTCTCATTTCCCCAAGAAGATCGATGTCTCTGGAACTGCTTCCCACGGACCTCGACCATATGGACATCGATGCTCAGCTACGACTTTTGGCACTTAAGGAACAGGAACAGGTTGATTTGCGAGATAAAGAACGTCAAATACACCACCAAATTTCTGTTAATGACCATCAGCTCCATAAGTTAAGAGAAGCAGTGCAGCGATCCTTGTACAGAGAAATGGGACTGGCCACGCCAACGCCATCTCGTCAAAGCTCCACAAAGAGGGCCACACATGCAGGCTCTGGCTACAAGCAGCGGCCTCGTCATAACTCTACGCTGAAGGAAGAGAAAAGAAGGTCCGGCGGTCTTGACGAACGGTGGTCTATGCTCTTCGATGAATCCCCTTTGAAAAGCAAGCCGGAAGAGCTTGTGAACCACGTATGGACCTTGGTAAATGATATGAAACAGGGGCTATTACTGCTGCTTTCCGAAGAAGACACTGTGGTAAATCAAAGCGATGATGATGATTTGGGAATTACGAATGAGGATGATACCAAAATCGATTTGGCAATGTACTCGGGGATGCGGAGAAAGCGAGGAGACTACGTGTACACGTAACTGCATATATTCAATAGAAAGCATAAGAATGGATCAGGTGTCGCGATTACAATGATTGATGCAATGGTTTCAACTTAGTACCTATCCACGCGAACACGATGGTTGTAGAATCTGTCTAATCAAAGTAGAGTTAGTATACCACATCGTAGACCTTCAACGTAATTGACTTCAAAGTTGGGGAATCGAGTTAACTTAAGGCTCAACAATAAATCCCGATATTCATTATCTATTTCGTGTTACAATCCTTGCAATCCTTTCACCACGTCAGCCTGGCGTGCCAGTTCCGCTTTGCGCTCGCCTTGGTCACCCACAGACCGCAAGTCACGCAACATGATGTCTTTCAACTTGTCAAAGTACACATCCTGCAACAAGTTGCGGATGTTACCTTCTTGCTTTTCTACCAATTGCCCCATGTTAATCAAGTGAGCCATTTCCGTGGTAGGTGCAACGTCCAACTCTAAAGTTTGTTGAGACTCAAGTTGTCTGGTCATGTTCCCAGACAACAGAAGATCGCGTGGCAGACCAAGGTCAAGAATTACCGTCAGCGTAAGTCGGTAGGTGGCTTTGGATTGGCAGTCATTCGTCACCTCTACGACATGAATCAGATCCCATGAACCACCATCGTTCTCTTTCTTGAACAAAATGACGCCAGCAAAGTCATCGCCATCAGTGTCCCAAAGATAAACCAGCAGAGTACCCTCACCATCGTAGTATAAATCACGATATATGTCGAACGAGTCGTTAGCGGCCACCTCAAGTTGGCGCAATTTGTCGCTCGGACGGGGGCCATCATCATCCTCTGGAGCAGGATAGAATTTGTTCGACCAGGGAGACCGGTAACTGTCTCCATCACGGTTATAATCACAAGTAAGGAAAGACTTGCCCAGTTCCTCACACTTGGCCACCTTAAGAGGCACATCCACCGTGGACAAAAGATCTTCCACAAGCTCTTCGTCCTCAGCAACTAGAGTACAAATTTCATTCAAGTTTTCCTCAATCTTCTTGGGGTGCAATCGCCGCAAAAGGTCGAGGCACGCGTCAGTTTTGTCAGCCATGACGAGAAGTGTGTTTGGTTGCCAAAATGATCTGGTGCGAGGAAATGGGAGCTCGTAACCACAAGCATTCAGCGAAACGGATCAGTAGTCTAGGAAATGTGGGTAAAGGCACGTTGTCTCAACGTTAATGAGTTTCAAGTGGGCTCTATAATTCCAGATAGATTCCAATATTGTTTAAGTGGTGCTGGCAAAATGTTATTCAACAATTTCATGGACTCCTCATACTGCTCTTGATATATCATTATGCAGTACATTTTAAGCCAGAGAATAAGGCCCCAGAAAATGTCACCTTAAAAGTGAATAGAATGTCTGACTAAAATATTTTAAAGGTGGGGGTATAATGCTTATGTGAGTATACCCAAAGATCTAATATACTACACACAAGTAATGAATAATGCCATGATATCTGAAAGCGATTTAAGGGGTGAGCTTAACTAGCGTTTCTTAGTAGTTTGAGCTTCGCAGAATAGTCACAAAGTCTGAATAAATTGCCTCATTTCGGCTTTTTCGAGTAACCTATTAGAAAGCCCATACAGAGGGAGTGCGTGGGCACCCGATCATTATCCTAATTTGCGGGTCCGAGCTCCCTATTAACGCCTAAATTTTTAGCGGCGATCGTTTCACCTGCGATAGTCACTCAATCCATGACCCAAAACCACGCTCACCTCGTTTCATGACGCTGAATAAACTTCAGGTATCTGTGACACGTCAAATTTCCTAGGCAGCTAATTCTACATGATGTCATTAATTGAGAGAGGCTAAGTTACGTTTGCTCGTTTCAACGTATTTTTACCCCTGTGAACATGCATTGCATACACGCACGAGTTTATGCTGAATTAAGCACCAAACCCCATCGTTGATAAATTCTCCTCCCCACGAGATTGCGGTTTTTTGAAAAGCTCGCCAAAACTGTAACATACTAGTTGGATCACTTTTTCCTCGGTTTAATCTATTGTCCATAAATTCATCACTTTACTCAAATTTTAATGTTACCAATTATCCATTTATTCTGGCCAGACTTGCTGGCAATATTGTACACTAATTATTTCTATTAAATCATCACTCCACTTACGGCATGGTGTAGTTCACGCCCAACGAAGGCGAGTGAATGATGAAGGCATTGAGCAAACCGGCGACCAAACCAGCGGCGGGTAAGGTAATGAACCAGCCCAAGTAGCACCAGATCACCATGCGCCAGTTAATGGAGCGCCAGTCACCGTTACAAGCACCAACGAACACAGTCGCGCCGACTGCGGACTGGGTGGTAGAGACGGGAATAGACAACTGGGTGGCCATGACAGTAGTGACGGCGGCACCCAACTCAATCGAGAAACCACGCGCGGGAGACTGCAAAATAAGCTTGTTACCCAAGTTCTTCATGATTCTGTAACCGTAAGTCCAACACCCGATAACCAAAGCGGCAGCAGCGTAGGCCAAGATCCACACAGGGACGTCGACATCCTTAGCGATAGTGTTAGTCTTCCAAATCAAGTACACCGAAGAGAGAGGACCAGTGGCGTTGGCAATGTCGTTGGCACCGTGAGCAAAGGACATGGTACCAGCAGTGATACCCTGAAGCAAGGAGTACAAAAACTCAATACGGTTGTCGTAGTACTTCGAAGAGGTGTGCAATCTGTGCTGGTCACCGGACAAGTGGTCAGGAGCAGCCTGGGAGGCAATAACATCCTGGGTGAAGCCGTGAAGCAAGAAGTCAATAACAAGGTTGCCCCACTGCGAAGGCTGCTTGAGCATTCTCCACCACTTTTGCTTAGTGGTCTCCTTGGGCTCAGAAGTAACGGTGGTAACATTCTTAACCTCGACACCAATGTCGTTACCCTTCTCAGGGTCTTCCTCAATCTCCGAGCGGATGGAAGTGGCAGCAGAGCCATCCTCCTTGATCAAGTTGCCGGCCTCGTCATAACGTCTACCCTTGTAATAGTCAATAGTCAACTGGTGACCTTCAGGCATGGGAGGGATGTTGTCAGTCAGCTTGAACCAGTAAATAGGGCCACAGAAAATGTGGTACCACTTCAAAGTCCAGTCGTTGTACTTGAGCTTTCTGCGGTAGTAAGGGAACAAGAAAATCATGTAAATGACGGTGGCGACGGCAGCCGTCCCAAGGATAGCAGCCACGGTGGTGGAGCCCGACAACTTGTCAAGCTTCAAAGAAGGAGCACCCTTCCACACAATCAACATGGTCAAGACAGCAAAACAGGAGAACACCAAGAAAGGAACCAAGATCATAGCATTACGCAAGGCAGTGTCGAAGTTTTTAATTTCGAGAACACCAAACTTGGAGATCAAGAAAGTGATAGTGGCGAAACCACCAGCGATCAAGGGAGCAATAAACCACGAGGCAATAATCTGGGCGACACCCTTCCAGCCCCAAACGACGTTCTTCTGACCCTTGGCACCAATCGCTGCACCAATAATACCACCAACAATAGAATGGGTCGTAGAAACCGGCATACCGATGGAAGTAGCAATAGTCAACCAGGTTGAAGAGCCAACAAGGGCGCACGACATGGTCAACATAAGCACAGCGGGCTCGTCCTCAAAAGCTTTCACATCAACAATCTTGTTTCTGATAGCGGTCGAAACCTTCGAACCGACAAGCACAGCACCCAAGAACTCACAGATACCCGCAAGCAACATGGCTTGCCAGTACTTGAGTGAACGAGACGACACCGACGACGCAAACGAGTTGGCAACATCGTTGGCACCGATGTTCCACGCGTCCAAGAACGCGAAGATCATCGTCACCGCGAAGATGTGGTTAAATTGAGTCAAGGCCATCTTTACTCGAGTGTCTTCTAGTGATGAGAAAGTCTACTACGTCTTTTTGCCTGTTTTTATAGATGATGAGCCTCCTTGTTGCAATACCAAGAAAAACCAAGAAAAGACCAAGAAAATGTGGTTGTATCACAGATCCACACGTGTGTCATTTCAATTGGAAAATTGACAGAACGGAAGGGGAAAAGGAGGAAAACAGCGTGAAAAGTAGCTCGTTGACAACCTGTCGATGCTAATCTACTAAGGACTGGCTGCAAATGTCTTTAGCTTGCTTGAGGAACGGCTGAATCTCCAGATTTTTTCCTGTATCCAGACCCCACGTGGGGTGCCTGTTTACCGTTTCGAGAACGATTACGAAAGACATAATCCGATTTGAAAAGTTAATTTTATTTGATCACACGTAGAATTGCCATTGTTTGAGTAGCGAGGGCGGGGAATGTCGCAAGCGCCTGGCCCCCGGGCGGTCATGCCCACTCTTAAAAATTAAAGATTAAACCAGGCGTTAACTCACCGACTGCCCTGAGTAACCCCATATTAGCCCACTAAGAAAGAACCGCCTACCCACGTTGTCAAGCGTACATGTACATTTACATATTCTAAGCGATGCACGGGCATTTCCCGTGTCGTTATTTCCTCACATTGTGTGCATTTGTAGATAATATTCTCTATCGTACGGCTGCAATTACGCCTTTACGGCAATCCGTCTTTGTGTCGAGGCTAATAATTATACGTCGCCTTCGAGCGCTCGTACAGCATCATCTATCGACATGTAGAAGCCTAGACCAAGTCCCAGAGTCTCTTGATCGCTGCGGATATTGCCATTGACTAATGTCACAATTCCGCTCCGCCTTAGCTTGTCGCGTACCAGCGGGATTAACGGTACACGGGAAAAGCAGACAGTGGACCCCTCGTGTGTCGCTCGCTCGCAAATTTCGCGAAGGATTTGAACCGCACCTGTATCGATTTTAGTCATGCCTTTGCAGTCAAACACAATTCGCTTTGGCGTGCTGATGGCTTGGGGTTGTGAGGGGTGGATCAATAAACTTCCATACTTTTCGAGGCGTAAAAACTTGGCTTTGAGGTCACTTGAGTTAGCAAAGTTGAGTGGCTCGGGAATTTTGACAATTAATGTGCCTTCGATCTGTTCTATTTCCGCCACAAGATCTGGTAATGTCTCAGGGGTCGTCGCGTGATTGAAACTTTCTTCAATGAGTTCGTCAGCGTTGCGGAAGGCAACTGTACCAGGGATCCGTCCCATGATCTGAATCCGCGACTGGGTACCTTGCTTGATTACTCTGACTACGGCAACACCGATACCGGTGAAAACCCCCGCTTCCGCCAGCCACAAAAGCGTTATCATAAACACTAGGGCAAATGTCACAAGCTCATCGTACCCCTGAGTTCGACAAAAAAACATGATATCCTGGGGCATCTCTTCAAGCACTGTCACTCCAATTATAGTGGTTGTAAGAGCTAAAACACACTGAGGCAAGAAAAAGAAGTACTGTAGCATGTACACCACTACAAAGATAGTAGCAAGGGCCATGAAGATGCCAGACATTGGGGTCAGTGCTCCCGCCTGTGCGTTGATTTTCGAGCGGCCAAAAGCCCCAAACGCGGGGAGCCCAGCAAACACAGAATTGACGACGTTTACGGCCCCAAGGGCTAGAAGCTCCCGATTGGAAGACACGTTGAAATTATACTTGGCGTCGAGAGAACGAATAGCGGTAGCACTGTCAAAAAAGCCAAGTAAAGTGACAAGAAATGCAGTGGAAAATACTTTCTTGTAAAGTGAGAACCGAGATAGCGTAAAGGGATTGTGGAGAGCAACGTGGTCCACAGTTACGTCACCTACCACCTCCACCCCGCGCGACGGCCACAGAAAATGGTAGCATGCTAATGTTGCCAACACCACCATAAGTAAAAGCTCCGGAAAATAGACGGCACAGCGGATAAGGGGCTTAGCTTTTTTGACCGCATATACGATAATGAACGTCAAGATGCTAATATAGGTGGTAAGTTTATGACTCCGGTCCAAATGCGTAGCTAAGAACCAAATTTTGTCCAATGTCGTAACATGAGGATGCTTAGCCATCTCTTCTTCCAAGCCCAATTCAACCGGTAGTTGATTAACAATCATAATAACACCCATTGCCGCAATGAAGCCTTTGAGAAGAGCCCGACTGAACATTTTGTCTAGGAACCCAAATCGAAATAAGCCACATCCAAAAAGGACAGCCCCGAGTATGGCGGTTAAGGCACTACTGATCACCATCAGATCAAGCTTCTCCGACATAATATGGTGCATTTGCTCAATCGTTTGACCATAGATAATTGCACTCAGCGGGGAGGGGCCAACTACCAAGATGGGGACTGTACCAAATACGGGGTACACTAAAGACCCTATGATTATTGTGTAAAGTCCCAGAACGGCAGGAAGCCGCGCAAGCGACGTTGCAAACGACATCACAAGCGGAATTTGGAAAGATGCAAGTGAAAGACCAGCTACGAGATCTCCCAAAAGATTATTGGAAATGCTATAGTTGGGGAGCCAACGCAAAATGGGAAGGTAGTATGCGACATAAGCCCATCGATTGACGCGTTGTGACAGCAAGCGATAAAACTTGTCCATATTCTCATCAAAGTTGACGGAGTGAGTGTCATCACCGGTCAGCGAGTCGGCGCGCGTGTTGATGTCAGCAAGGGAGGACTTGATCAGTGCCAGAGACGGGACCAGGTACAACTTAGGCCGGCGCGGTTCCAGACGCAGTCGTTTAGGCAGGCCTGGGGCAGGCACTTGTAGTAATCGCAGTCGCTCATCCATTGGAGGGTCGTTACCAGTCATTACTACAGTTACAAACGCAAATGCCCCTTCGGATCAACCCTGGGGTACATGTAGGAACGGCGACAAAATGCGTCTGACTACGATACCAGGATATGCGGACAACGCGACTACCGGACGTCCGGCACGAAGTACGGTGACCTTAGACAGAATGATCGGAACAATAGCCTGCGTGGGAACCGCCAAGACTTTCAGCGTTATCTCCGGAGTCTAATGGTATGAAGTAAACTTGAATTGAAACCTTATATCAGAAGTATACTCTTGAGCCCAGAATTTAAGCAGAAACGACGCCAGTGGCTGGTTTACGACCACTTATTGACACTGTCCCACGTGGGAATTTTCTAAAGTATGCACACGTAGGCCCAGAAATTCTCACACGACGTTTAATTGCTAGGTTGGCAGTATCCACGGAACCGTTGATGTACATCATGCGGTCAATCAAATTAATCCAAGTAGAAAAGAGTCACGATTAGATCAATTACAGCTGCATATGTGGGCCATCTGGGAAACGTGGGGTACCGAAAATGCCAGATACGTAAGCCCGTTGAGGTTTAGTGGCGTGTCCAATTCAATTGAACTCAAAATGTGGTCCAGAAAAAGCCGATCAAGCTGTAGTGTAATCAAACCCAACCGTTATAATACTGTAGAATGAGCGACAAAATTGGATGGCTACCAGCTTCTTTTCTCATTTCTACTCGTACACCGCTGTATAACTGAGATCCCTTTATCATTTGTCGCGCGCAATTGGTCGAAAAGTACTGACCTCCATGAGCCGTCCAGTGCCCGCTAGGGTGATCTCCAAGGCCATGAAACAGAAGTTCGCCTTTTACGATCTTGTTCTCCGCACTCCCACTCACCCCCATCACGCCCGTGAGGAACTGTTTTATTCGCCTCGAGTGTACGAGGGTGCTTACGGCAATGATGGTATGTCTGCCAAAGAGCGAATGGAGAAGGTATTCGGAGGCCGTATCAGAGGTGATGACCGTCAACTGAGCTCGCGTGTAATGAGGCAAGAGCCCAGGGTGATTGCTGGCGTCACCGTGCCACTGAGACCACAAGAGCCGGACAATTGTTGTATGTCTGGGTGTATAAACTGTGTGTGGGAGATGTATAATGACGACGTTAAGGACTGGAAGGCAAAGCAAAAGGAGGCAGCGAAGGCTATCAAATCAAAGGGAGGTGTTTGGCCTGCAGACTTCTGGCCTCCAATCAAGCTTTTGAACCCTGAGAATATCCCCGAAGAAGTCAAGGGCAAGGAGGCTGATGCGCATGAGAACGAGTGGGACGGTGTACCAGTAGCAATGAGAGTATTTGCCGAAACTGAGAAGAAGATTAAGGCTAGACGGGCCGCGCGAGAGGCTGCTACGGAAGAGAAGGGGGGTAAGCAGCGTGAGCAGCCATTGGCCTGAGTTTAGCGCGCTTCAGCGTCCCCAACAGCTCCCCATCGACATTATTAAGCGGTTGGTTGGAGGACGAAAACAAGGCTCACTCAAGGATATGAGACAAACAAACCCCTGAATATTCTCGAGACCTCAATCGAAGACTTGAGATCGCATACACGCCTACGACAAACCAGTGATGGCCATTAAAACTAAAATAGATTTGCATTCTATTATTTATTCATTATTTTCACGTTCAATCGAGGTTAATTCCCTTCTCGGCGTAGAACTTCTTTGCCTCGTCAATCTGTTGCAACAACTCCTTGTGCTTTTGCGGCTTGTCCTTAAAGGTCAAAACCCCCAACCCCAACGTCGACAACGCGTAAGCTCCGAAAGTGACGAGACCCCACCACGGCAAGTAAGGCAAGATGTCGTCGTGGAAAAGCTGAGGGGTGGGAATCACACCAGACAGCAACGCGAAGTAGATCGCAGAAAGCGCGAAAAAGAACACGAGGGCGTCGGTTGCCTTTGTCATAGTACGCGTTACAGGTATTACGTGTCGCGGTGTTGAATTGTCGTGCATGCATCACCTGGCAAAGATCACGTGTGTGATGGTTTCTATCATACTTTCAAGGCTGCAAACCAAGTATGACCCGACCTGCCTTTCTCGATCAGGAGCCGCCGCCAGGTTACATTGCGGGTATTGGGCGTGGTGCGGTAGGCTTTACTACTGCAGCCGACTCTCTGGGTATAGCTCAGAGGCGTGATAAGGTTTCTGTCAAAGAAGATAACCTGTTGGATGACGAGGAGGAAGTCTATAAAGCCATTGAGCTACAATTGGCGCGACCAGCACCAGCGACAGCGATGGAGGTGGTGCCTGAGAGGGCTGCAGCAGAGTTCTCACAACTCAAAAAGGATTTGGAGAAAGTCTCTGCAGCGGAATGGGAAGCGCTTCCAGAAGCAGCTGACTTCACTCGACGAAACAAACGCCAAAGAATTGAGGAACAGATGTCGAGGCGTACTTACGCTGCACCAGACTCTCTTATTGGTGGTTCCTTTGTAGAGAGAAGTGCCATGGAATCAAAGCAAGCTCCACCTGTACCTTCCACCGATTATGATACAATGACTCTGGCCCGCAATCAGTTGTTGTCCAACCGGCTTGACCAGTTAATTGTAAATACTAGAGAGGCCACTACATCCGAAAATATCACTGTGAATGACATTGATGACACTGTCACCGCTAATAGGGCCCATGGTGATTTAGAAAAGCTGCGTGAGTTAATGGCAACACTTCGTAAAACGCAACCTAAGTCTTCCCGGCTGTGGATTATGCTGGCGCAGCTAGAGGCCGATCACAACCAGCTTGCCCAGGCTCAAAAGATAATTTTGGAAGGGACCAGACATATCCCAAGAGACCCCGACCTTTGGATAGAGGCAATAAGAGTTCATCGTAACCTGCCACGATTGCTGCTGGTGATCTCTGAGGCTCTCGCTAAAGTTCCCCATAACCTGAAACTCTGGGAGGAGGCATGTAGTCTTGAAAGGGGCCAGGAGCGGAAGCTTCTTCTTATGAAAGGAATTGAAAATATGCCCCTGAGTGTACTGCTTTGGACACAACTATTTGACGAAATCCCTACTGATCAACACCCAAAATTTCTTGTCAAGGCCGTTGAGCTATGTCCCCAAGAGTGGTCTTTCTGGCAGCGTTTGGTTGAGCTGCAGTCATACCCGGACGCCAAAAAACTGTTGAATAAAGCTAGAAAGCAAATGCGTAAACACGCTGATAAAGTGTGGTTAGCTGCAATGAAGTTAGAAGAGAAGGAGGGGAATGCAGTGTCTAAATTAGCTCCGAAGGCGTTGCAAGCAATTCCCGAAAGGGACTGGATGAGTTTGGCAAAGCAAGCAGAGGAGGATAATTTACCGCATACCGCAAAAGCCCTCGTCCGAGCAATCTTGGAGAAGGGTTCCCATGAGAGTTCTTCATTGATCGCGTCCCTTACCAAGGGCTCTCACCCCTTCTTGGTGCGAGCTTACTACGATTACATGACGGAGACGTCTCCACTGGATGTTTCGAATTGGGTCAAGCTATTCGCGCTAGTGAAGGATGACTTACCTACCCTTTTCGAATACTACCACCGAGCGATCAAATTCAATCCAGAGCGTCTTGGTCTCAGGCTCATGTTAGCTAAAGATCAATGGATTTTGGGTGGAGATGTTGAGGCTGCTCGGAGAACTTTGGCTACGGCTACTGCACTTGATTCAAATCAACAGGCAGTTCTTTATAAAGCGCGCATCAAGCTAGAAGTAAGACTGGGTCATGAGGAAGAGGCATTGAAGTTGGGACGCGAGTCTTTGCAGGTGGATTCCCCAAAGGTTTGGTACCGTTTCGTACACCTTCTCCGGGCAGCTGGAAAGCCCTGTACGGAAACCATTCAGGAAGGTCTCAAACATCACCCTAGTCCTCAATTATACTTGCAAAAGGCACAGTGTTTTGTGGAAATAGCTGATCTCGAAGCAGCTAGAGCGACTGCTACTGAAGGAGCTAAAAGGTACAATAGCTGTACATCCTTGTGGATTTTGTGGTCGTCCCTAGAGGAGCAATTAGGAGTGACGATCAAAGCTCGTTCAGTGCTTGATGAGGCTCTCGTCCATTTACCAAGCGATGATCGCCTATGGGTACAAAAAATAGAATTAGAAAGACGCCACAATTTGATTGCAGCACGCCAACTTGTGTCCCGGGCCCTCAAAGTGATTCCACAGTCGCCTCGCTTATGGATGATTCAACTCTTGATGATTGCTAAAATGTCCCAACGCAAGAACATGATGTTGGAAGCACTTCGAGCAACGAACAACGATCCCATTGTATTGTTAGGAATTGGCCGAATGTTTTTGGCAGAAAACAAGGTGGATAAGGCAAAACAGTGGGTACAACGAGCGGCTGAGGGGTGTAATACTAACGGAGACATCTGGGCCACTCAATATCGCCTTATTCTGTCACTGGGGTCGGACCTAGATGTGTTTATGAGGAACTTCGAGAAAAACTACGACAACATTATTGAGGGGGATCGATGGAACCAGGTGAAAAAGAACCCACAAAGGTTGTTTTGTTCTCCGAAAGAAATACTTGTGCAAGTGCTGAAAGCTCTCGATGAGTAATCCGATCTTCTCTAATTACTCTTTTCTATAATTCCCAAATATATACAATTATTTGCCAGAGTTGCCCAACTTAATCCTACCTACTCGACGAAGTCGGCGAATGCTAAATATTAGTACTCCCATCAAAGCAGCGCAACCACCAGTTACGACAATCTCGAACCATCCATCCAACTCTTCAATAAAATTTTCGAGATTCATTCCGTAAAGAGCCCCTATCCAGAGCGCTGCGGCAAGCGATAATAGACCGGTCAGGTATTTGAGCCCAAGCATCATGAGTTCATTACGATTGGAATCTAAGATAACGTTAATGATTTCTTCCAGCGTCCTCACCTGATGCCGCAAAGAAGCAGCCTTTTGCATGATCTCGTCGGAGACTCTAAAATAATGCTCTAATAACATCTCAACCTCTGTGTGATCATTTCCCTCGTGAACAATGCCTTTGCATTTGCTTGTGAGATATAAATCGTTGAGATCGTCGTCATTATCAAGCTTCTCTTCCAATAAATCCCGGATCAACCGGGCTTTGCGGTGAAATTGGGTGATCTTTTTCAGTTCAATCAAAAGGTAGCGTAATTTGATACGATCAATCAGCTCTTCCAACAGCCGGATAACATTCAAAAGCACAGTGTCGTGAACTTTGAGTTCAGTTGTGAGGTTTGTTACTACATTCATGAGAATGGCCTCGATGGCACGAAATTCGTACGGGAGTTGATTGTCGTCACGGAGCCTCGCCTGGAGGTCCAAGTAGAATTCCAGTTGTGCCAACAGTTCGTTGTTAGGTCGCATCAGTCCACCGGAGTGGTTTGGGTCAAAGATCACCACGACATCGCTCTTGATGAGGGCTCGGATGTTGAGGAAGTTGGCAAGTATACAAGTGTCCCGGGTGGCAAGTTCTGGTACAAGCAGCGGCCGCAAGAGCTTACGAAAGTCTCTTACGGCCAAGTTGTGCCTTTTCATAAACGTTGTACGTTCGATGTCTTTGTTGTGTAGGATCATCCTGCCTTCCTTATTGAATATAGTGCATCGGAGTTGAGCAGGAGGCGCACCATTGGTCGATGGGGGAGATGTCCCGAATGATCGGCGACACCAACGTAGGAGCAGCACACTCCGAAACATGAGGAGGGTGGCTGTGATAAGATAGAGTTGGTGTGCATATACGTGCGAAACTTAATTACGTCAATGTCGGGTATCTACGAAGCGAGTTACCTGATCGAGTCCAAGATCATGAATCACGTGAATTGGATTAGGATAAGCTGAATCTATGGAGATGGCGTTAAGGCGTTGTGGGATTCCGGGGTGAACTCTCGAACGACATCGAAGGAAGGAAAGACGTACATCTTCTGCATCACGAGCTCATAAAGAGCAGACTCCCAAGGTGCAAACCATACCCCTTCTGTGTACTCGGCGTACCATGCCATGAAATCGCGCCAAATGTTTCTGGCAGGGTCGATGTACATCTCGAACATCAACATATAGGCTGTGTAAATGTTGAGGATGCAAAGTGCAACAGGATTCTTCTGATAAATCAACTCGTGAAAAAGATCGCCAGAGTTGAATAAAAGCATGTGGAACTGGAGGTCACCTCGCGCTCGACAAGCCATTTCAAGCGTTGTGTTCATACGCCAAACGATACGCTCCCAGTCCATAGCATTATCACCGTACCGGAAAACATGCCTCAAAATCGATTGTAAAAACGGCAAATGGATCGGAATGTCGATGAGTTCCTGTTCAGCCTCCTCCATCTTCTTCCACACTAACCTGTCTTCGGGGGCCAAGAATGGCATTGCCATGTCGCGGATGACATTGAGTCCTCTCACCATACCTAAATGATCAAACTTACAATGCTCAAAATCCACCAATGGTGTGACCCTATGTGGATGGAGTACGGTTGTGCTGTACATATGGAGACATGCAAACATGAGATGCAGTGCCTCTTGTTGAGAGCAGTTCCCCAGGGTCATCTTCGCTACCAACAGATTTACTGTTTGACACTGATGACTGAAAAGCGTAGACATTTGATGGTACGCTTTACTACACGACAGGTTATCAAAAGGAACGACAGCCAACTCTTGATCTAGGTATTCAGGTGCTCTTGTATGGAGGAATTGGAGCAGCATGTACGTAAGCATGCCATTACGGACAAACTCCAGGGTAAAGAATAAGGTATGTGTAAGCTGACGGAATGCACGAACGGCAGGGATTTTGAGCACACTGGACAGGTATTTGCGCAGCCACCAAACAGTGTAGAAATCGAATATCTCAAGTTCAAAAGGGGTGACCCCAGTAAGCACCGTTGGGCTATTTAGTCGGCGTGCAAGAAAAGACAGCGCCGTACTTAACAGAAGATCAGCTTCGGGCGACCTCAGGCTTTCACTGTCGCTTCGTGGTTCATAAGCGATCCAGTTTGCCACCTGGGCGTACTCGCACTTGCGGCCTGTTGCAGCACAGTATTCGCAAGGGTTCCCAGAGTCGCACTATTGGTTAGCATTGACGGTGAAGGGCAAGAGGGTACATACTTCGATTCGTAGCCGCCGACAACTGGTGCATTTGACCTTCCTCGGACGCGCCATACTGACTATGTGGAATGATGCGAACTTATGTCAAAAATGTACCGCGGTCTAGTGTGACCAAATACGAAGTATAATGATGAAAAGGTTTGAAGGCGATGAACACAAAACGGCCATAGCCCCATTCTTCAAGACTGGTTGAAATCAGCTCTCGATGCATGTACAAATTGTGGAGTACGTCTGCCCACAATTGCCTAATCAGACACCCACTGCATGCATGTAGGTTTCGACCAACCTACAAGACGTTGCCTGTCAAGGTCAACGCCCGATCCAGTCGTGAAAGATTCCAATTCTCCTACAAAAATGCAAACGTTTTTCCATTAATCATTCCTATAGTACATCATTAGTTTCCGCCCTCCTTGGCCACCTTCTTCCACTGCTCAATCTCACGGTATGCCCGCTCAAGCTCTTGCTTCAACTTTTCGTTTGACGCCAGCAACTCCAGCATGGCCTGCTCTGTCAACAATTTTTCGAGCGTCCATTTTTCGATGTTGTTGTTTTCATTCTCCTTGAGCCGCTTGATGTAATCAACAGCACGCTGCAAGATCTGGGCCTTATTCAGATCGTTCGTGGGGATCAATCCAGCCAATTCCTTGATTCCCTGGTTGATACTTTCACGCCGGCGGCGCTCGACCTCTTTGTGGTTCTCACGGCGCTGGCGGTGCCACTCGTCCAGACCATGCGTGGGCTTCAGGTTCAGCGAAGGGGGCAAAGTCGTAGGCTGGAAAGTGTTGTGTTGTTGCTGCTGACGAAAGAATTGCAATTGTTGCATTTGCTGTGCCAGCTGCTGCTGTTGATGATGGTCGGCGGTCACCGCGGCCACTGCGGCGGCAGCCATAGCCAGTTCGTCCAGAGGCGAATCCCTTAAGTCATCCTTGTGTTGTTGGTAAGAACTTTGCTGTTGCAACAACTCCAGGTCGATGGCGAGGTTGTCATCCTTGCGCTCGAGTTTGCTCTTCTTGTCATGGGGGTCTTCGAGATCACGCTTCGGCATGCTAGATAATCGTGATAGTTGGTCAGGTGAGTAGAAACAGGTGGATTTCGCGTGAGCGTTGTTATTTTTTTTCCCCCGCCGGTCGTGCGCGGGCGAGAATGATAGACCACGAGGAAAAGAATGACATTTCACGTAGAGTAGAGGTCAGTGTGAAGTCCTATGTGGTATGATCTAGAGTGTCGCGTGGGCTAGGACGCCCGAGTGCCATTGTAACGTGATATCGGGGCATCGGAGTCCGCCGGACCACGGGGGGCCTGTAGTCCCGTGCGCTTAGTTGTTTGCAGGGGGTTTTTATGGAAGCGAAATGTCGCACACATCGATTAAGGAACATAGTTGACTACGGCATCATGGTCGAATTCAATAGATGTGTCAATGCGGTTGATTCCAAGAGAAATTCCGTGGTTATTGTTTTTGCGACATATATGCGCCGGGCAGCGTTGTTCCTCAATCACCTGAATAATTCAATTATGGTTTGATTTTCTTAGTGTCGCATAATCTCGCGTCGAGAGAAACCGTTAGACAGGGGCGAAATTCAAGGTTACCAAGGCACGAACCAGTTCGGACAGTGATTGCTGCCTTAATATACGGTGCTAGATAATAGTCATGTGTTTTTCCCCGAGTTCCAAGCATTTTTAGTCGATTGTATGCGGCCGCACGAAGGCAATCCGATCGGTAATTGCGGCCTCGACCCTGCATAAACTAAAGGGTATAAGAAGCCCTCAGTGCCGACGTTTGCTATCCATAGATCATGTCTGAAATCACTGTTGGTCGCTATCTTTTTGAGCGCTTGAACCAATTGAATGTCAACACCATCTTTGGTGTCCCTGGCGACTTCAACTTGGTGTTGTTGGATGCCATCGAGTCGGTGCTGGGTATGAAGTGGGCTGGCAACGCGAATGAGTTGAACGCTGCCTACGCTGCCGATGGTTACTCTCGTGTTAAGGGATTGGGTTGTCTCGTCACTACCTTTGGTGTTGGTGAACTTTCCGCCCTTAACGGTGTTGCTGGTGCGTTTGCCGAGCATGTTGGCATGGTTCACATCGTCGGGGTGCCGCTGATTGAGTCGCAAGCCAAACAGTTGTTGCTCCACCACACTTTGGGCAACGGTGACTTCACCGTTTTCAAGAGAATGTCTCAGAACATTTCCCAAACCACCACCATTTTGCTGGACTTGGCCAACACGCCCGGTGAGATTGATCGGTGCATTCGTGAAGCTTACATTCACCAGCGTCCGGTTTACATCGGTTTGCCCACCAACATGGTTGAAGGTAAGGTTTCGGCGGACCTTTTGAACACTCCGTTAGACTTGAACTTGCCCCCTAACGATGTGGACTCCCAGCAGGAGGTGATTGAGGAGATTTTCCGCATGGTTGACAATGCTAAGAACCCTATCATTCTCGTCGATGCTTGTGCCTCGCGCCACCAGTGTCGCGAGGAGACCCAGCGTCTCGCCGATATTACTCAGTTCCCTGTGTTCTCGAGTCCCATGGGTAAGTCCACTATTGACGAACTGAACCCCCGGTTCGGAGGAGTCTACGTTGGAGAGTTGTCTCTTCCCGAAATCAAGGAGGCTGTGGAACTGGCTGACTTGGTGCTTTCTGTCGGTGCTCTCATGTCCGACTTCAACACCGGTTCTTTCTCGTACCACATGCAGACAAAGAATGTGGTTGAGTTCCATTCGGACTACATTAAAATCCGTCTGGCTAACTACCCGGGTGTGCAGATGAAGCCTCTTCTCAAGAAGTTGATTGAGGGGATTACCGAGCACACTTCGCACTACTCTCCTGTTAAGGTTCCTGAGTTCCGTCTCAGACCTGAAAACTTGCTGCCTAGTGACGAACTTACCCAGGAGTACTTGTGGGCGACTGTGGGTTCGTGGTTCCGCGAAGGTGACATTATCATCTCCGAAACCGGTACGTCCGCCTTTGGTATCATTCAGTCGAAGTTCCCTCTGAACACTATTGGTATCTCGCAAGTGCTCTGGGGTTCTATTGGTTACACTGTCGGTTCTTTTTGTGGTGCTGCTATGGCGTCTCAGGAGCTTGACCATAAGCGTAGAGTGATTTTGTTTGTCGGTGACGGCTCCCTCCAGCTTACTGTGCAAGAGTTGTCTACTATTTGCAAGTGGGAATGCAACAACACCTACACGTTTGTGCTCAACAACGATGGTTACACCATTGAGCGTCTTATCCACGGTCGTGAAGCCCAATACAACGACATTCAGCCATGGAAGAACCAAAAACTCTTGGACTTATTCAATGCCAAGAAGCATGAAACGCGTGAGGTGAAGACGCGTAAGGAACTTGACGATTTGTTCCACGATGATGCGTTCGCTCAGCCTGACAAAATTCGGATGGTTGAAGTTTTCTTGGGTAAGTTGGACGCCCCTAAGAACCTTGTCCACCAGGCGGAGTTGAGCGAGAAGATTAACTCCGGTTGAACTCCGGTGGGGTAGACTAGCGTAAATACACATGTTCTAGGAAACAATCGAAGGAATCCCGTAAATTTTTTTCTGGTGGGGTAGTCTCGGCGATTACGCTCAAATAGGAAGTTCCCCACCTTTTTCAGGCAGGCGTCGTATCGAGGCGAAATCCGTTTCGCATACAGTCGTTCCAATATTTTTTAGAAAAATTATAGGGTACTAGTCAAATTCAGCGGAATTCGTAGGCACTTATCTTCAGTTCATTAGTCACGAGAACTTACCCTCGATAGGTCGAAAATTC